>JAODAL010007208.1:0-127096 GCA_025379985.1 Phyllomedusa bahiana | reverse complement strand
CTGTTGGCCAATGGTCTATCTTTTTTGGATAAAATTGCCAATGGATTATAAATGGTACCAATACTGATGGGTTTTCTTTATTGTGGCATTTATAAGATGGCATCATCTGAAAATTATCCACAGCCACTGTCTCCCACTTAAAAAAATTTTAAATTTTTTTAAAAAACGCCTTTATTCCGGGGCGCTTAAAATTTCGGGGGGTTACAAAATTTAACAAAGTAAAACATACAATGATAAGTATAAATGAAAATTGGGCACGGCAAAGGGAGGAGCCCCTCCCGCGAGGGCTCACAATCTAAAAAGGGGGGGGGAAAGAGACAGGGGGAGGGGCAGACATTTTGTGGAGGGTGTAAGGGCGCAGGGTTATTGTAGGTTATAGGAAAGGGCCTGAAGAAATGGGTTTTAAAATTTGCTTTTAAAGCTGGGGAAAGTGGGGGAGAGTATGATTTTTTGGGGCAGGATTCCAGAGTGTGGGTAAAGCACGGGAAAATCTTGGAGCGGTTGGTGAGGAGTGATAAGGGGAGCTTGAGGAGCGGAGATTGCGGGAGGGGGAGATTTTGGGAAAATTAAGGCAAGATGTAAGGGGGGGGAGAGGTCATGGAGAGCCTTGTAGGTCTGGTTAGTACTTTAAATTAATTTGTGGGCAATGGAACCAGTGAAGGGTCGGCAGGGGGGAGAGAGGGAGTAGCGGGGGAAGAGTGGATAAGCGGGCAGCGATTTGAGAAGAACTTTAAAGGGGACAAGGGGGGTTTGAAGGGGAGCAAGAGTGCTAGACGGGAGGCCGCAGAAAAGGTGTTGCAGTAGTCGAGGGGGGGTAGATACAAAGGCATGGCCCACTTTTTGTGGTGTCATGTTGAGGAATGGGGGGATGCGGAAATTTTTTTCGGTGGAGGGGGGCGGGCAGGGTGGGGTTTTTGGATGTGTGGTTTGAAAGATAAGGGGAGTCTAAAATTCCCCCCAAGGGCACCCGGGACTTGCGGGACAGGTAAAGGAGTGTAACCCGTTGACTGAGATAGAGAATCGGGGGGGGGGTAGATTTTGGACGGGGGAAAAAAAAAGAGTTTTGTTTTCCCCCCCACATTTAGTTTTAAAAGAGACGTGAGAAAGGGAAAGGGGGAAATGGACGATAACAGTCTGGGATTGGGAGAGCAGAGAGGTAAACATCTGGGACCGGAGACAGGTAGAGTTGGGTATCGTAAGCATAGAGGTGGTATGAAAGCCGATGTTAGGCTATGAGCTGACCGGAGGCCATGAGTGTAAAGGAGAGAGGAGTAAAGGCCCAGGACTGACCCCTGAGGGACTCCATACAGAGAGTGGCCGGGGGGGGAGTTGGAGGCGAGAATGAAGAGACGCTACTTGTCGATCAGTGAGGTACGAGGAGATCCAGGAAAGGGCCAAGTCGTGATGCGAGGGAGGAGAGGATTGTAGCAGTAGGGATGGTCGACAGTGTCAAGGCAATGAGGGTCATGTAAAGAAGGTGAAGGGACAGAGTAGTGCGTGAGGATTTGACAGTTTGCTAGGTTCATTGGTGGACCTTGGTTCGGGACGGTTTCGGTAGAGTGGTAGGGATCGGAAACAGTTTGTAGTGGGTAAGAAAGGAGAGTTTGGAGGAGAAGGTGGGAGGAAAGTTGGAGGGTAGAAGAGGTGCTCGAGGGAAGTTTGGAAGCAAAAGGGAGCAGTTGAGATGGGCGGAAAAGTTGGGACAGAAGAGGAGGGGTCAAGGGTTGTTTTTTTATAGGATTGGAGTGATGGTTGATATGTGTGAGGGCCTTTAACTGACGTCAGCCCCCTATGAAGGTAGATCTCAACCTGATGAGAGGAACAAAATGAGAAAAACAAATCCATGAACATCACCATTGTCTGATTTGGAAAGAATTTTTTTGCATAATTTATGGTGGAACAATATGTTTTTTTTTTTTAGTTCTAATAACAATAGTTCATTCAATACTATTGTTATATATCATTTGTGGGCATGGACAGTGGTGAAACTGGTTTTCTGTAAGTCTTCTCAAGGTTGGCCCACCATCTGTTGCTGATATGTTGGCCCATTCTCCATGCAGATTTCCTTAGTGCAGTGATGTTTTGGGGCTGTTGTGGGCACCTCACGGACTTTCAACTCCCTTCAAGGGCTGTTCTATGGGTTTTTGAGATCTGGTGACTGGCTGGGGCCATTCCTGGATATGTGAAATTCTTCTTATGAAGACACTCCTTTCATTACCCTGCAGCGTGCTTGGGATCTTTGTCATGCCTGAAAGAATCAGCCATGTTTCATCTTTAATTGCCCCTTGCTGATGGAAGGATACATGGCCCCAATTCATTCTTTCTTGTACATGGATCAGTCCGCGGTCACTTTGCAGGGAATACAGCCCAAGCATGTATTTGCCAACCCCATGCTTCACAGTAGGTATGGTGTTCTTTGGATACACTCGGCATTCTCTTCTACCTCCAAACACTGGGAAAGTCTGTGTTCTCTACCAGACAGTTCTACTTTGGTTTCATCTAACACTATGAACATTTCCCAATACTCTTACTGGTAATCCATATGCCCTCTAGCAAACTCCAGACGGGCCGGTCATGTACTGTCTTACGCAGGGGGAATATCTGGCAATGCTGAATATGAGTGCCTGGGGGTTGTGTGTTACTTGATGGTTAGTCTTGTTTCGTTGGTCCCCGCTCTTGCAGGCCACTCACTAGGTACCGTGTGGTTCTGCGGGATTTTTGCTCACCGTTCTTGTGATCTTTTTGACCCATGGGGTGAGATCTTGCCATGGAGACCCAGATCGAGGGAGATTTATCATTGGGTCTTATTTGTCTTCCCTTTTCTAATTATTGCTTCCCCAGTTGATTTCTCCACACCAAGTTGCTTGCCTAATGCAGATTAAGTCTTCCCAGGATGGTGCAGGGCTACAATTTTGTTTCTGGTGGCCTTCGACAGACTCTGGGGTCTTCACCAGAGTGGAGGTTGGAGTTTGACTGTGTGAGGTTGTGGACGGGTGTACTTTTATATTGATAACATGTTGAAAAACCAAGGGTGCCTTTACTACAGGTAATGAGTGGAGGCAGAGGAACCTCTTAAAGAGGGAAGTTAAAGGTCTGTGAGAGCAGAAATTTTGCTTGGTTTGTAGAGAGACAAATACTTATTTTTCCACCATATATTTGCTAAATAATTCTTTCCAAATCAGACATTGGTGATTTTCGGAATATTTGTTTTCTCTTTTTTGTCTCTGATAGTTGGACCTAATGATGTCAATTACAGGCCTCTCTCATCTTAAGTGGGAGAACTTGCACAATCGGTGGCTGCCTAAATACTTTTTTTCCCCACTGTATTATATTGTAACTGTTCCACACATGTCCCTCCTAGACAATGAGAAGAAGAAACATCCTAGGACACAGTGCCAGAGTGACAGACTGACGGCATGCCTTGCCTTCCAAATCTCCTTTTTTCCTTATTCTTAACCTTAGGGTCATCCCCCTTGTGACACTCATAATGAAGAACCATGTGTTGAGGAAGGCTTCACGTACCAGTAAATATTACAATACAACTTGTTATGTTGTTTAGTACATGCCATTTCCACAATGTAATTGGCCTTATTAATTGCAGCTGCCCCATTCCTTAGGTTTTGTGTAATAACTGAACGACCCACTGGAAAATAAAAAAGAATTAAGAAACAACCCACTATGGTGACTAAATCTGTCAAAATCGAATACTACTGATATATGTCTCCATGTTGAGTTCATGTCAAAGGATGCACACGTATCACACATACTCTTGTCATTAGTAAACCTGCATACATAGTTAGTCATTTATCTTCATGTCACATAGTCCAGTTATCTCTGCTGCCTTTAGACAAGATAAATAGGTTAGGAATGGCCTCCTACTTATCGGCGAGAGCTGGGCAACAACTGTCTTCCAATGTGGGTTATTTTTGAAGGTCAGTGGGACCGGCAGCCGCTTACCCTTAAAGATGGAGGGTTGGAGTCTATGCGTGTACTGACATCGACCACCTATTGCTTTCCAAGCAATCGGCATTTAAATATGCACAGCCATCTTGAAACAGCAATACATATTGCACAATAGCTATGCAGCTATGGGAGGGACATTAGATGGGGGAGAAGGCAGAGATAGTTTATTACTGTCCCTAACTTCTTGATTATTGTTTATACATCACTCAGTGAGAGCTGTATATACAGATTAGCTTTCAGGCTCCTTGCTTCTCAGTCAGCGACTACAGAAGATGCTGGGTCTTCTCAAACCCACATTGCTTCTGCAGTGACTCCAGGGGGTATATTTTCACTGTAACTCATACTTGCCAACTTTTAAAAGCAGCAGGGAGATTTAAAGTTGCAGTGTGCTACAAGTGCTGTCCCAAAATATTTGAATAAGCCACACCCTGTTATAACTGACGCACCCTTTTACACAATAACCACACAAACTTTCTGCAACTGTGTGACACTAAAGTCCAGTGTATATCTTTGTGAACACTACAGTCCTGTGGTATGCTTATGGTGACACTAAAAATCCACTGTATGCTATGTTTATGACGCTAACAATCCATGAATGCTATATGACACTACAGTCCACTGTATGGCTAATGTGAACTACAGTCCCTCTGTATGCTTATGTGACCAATATAGGTCCACTGTATGATACGTTACGCTTTCAATTTCACTGTATACTATGTGACACTACAGTCCACTATATACTATCGGACACTGAAGTCCACTTTATGCTAGGTGACACTACAATACATTATATGCTATATGACACTAAGGTCTACTGTATGCTAGGGAAGCTATGGATGAAGCATGGTCTCCTAGCTGGCAGTGGGTTAGGCACTGGACGTATCCTATTTTTTCTGGGGCAGTGCTAGCACCTGGGATTGGTCTCCTTGATAGCAAGTGCTAGCACCTGGATGATTCTCCTATCTGGCAGTGCTAGCGTCCTGGGATGGTCTCCTAGCTGGCAGTGCTGGCTCCTGGATGGTCTCCTATCTGGCAGTGCTGGCACCTGGATGATCTTCTAGCTGGCAGTAAAAGCACCTGGATGGTCTCCTATCTGGCAGTGCTAGCTCCTGGATGGTCTCCTATCTGGCAGTGCTAGCTCCTGGATGGTCTCCTATCTGGCAGTGCTAGCTCCTGGATGGTCTCCTATCTGGCAGTGCTAGCTCCTGGATGGTCTCCTATCTGGCAGTGCTGGCACCTGGATGATCTTCTAGCTGGCAGTACAAGCACCTGGGTGGTTTCCTCTCTGGCAGTGTTACCACCTGGATGATCTCCTATCTGGCAGTGCTAGGTACTGGATGGTCTCCTAGCTGGCAGTGCTAGCACCTGAACAATTAAGATAAATGGAGAAGAACAGTGATACAAATGACCCCTCCCTCAGCCTCCAATATTGCACCTGTCAACCTTTGCATTTCTATAGAGAGACATAATTTGTAAACAGTAAACTTCTTTGTACAGTCTAGGAGGAGCACTCTCACTCCGTGGCCATCTCTCTTCATCAGACAAGAAGCAGCTTCCCCCTCAGTTGCTTGCTTTATAAAAAAGCAGCCAGAAGGCTGCAGTGCAGGACTCCTGTCAGCTCTTACGGGAGCCCAGGAGGTCTCCGCTTATTGCAGGAGTCTCCCGGACGTTCCGGGAGAGTTGGCAAGTATGCTGTAACCTTGGCTAATAAGTCAGCCCCAGCTACAGGGGAAATCAGAAAAAAAGAAAATGTCCTCCAAAGGTCTTTTTCCGACAATATATAAAATAAATAAAGTAACTTTTAGCCCCATCTCTGTCGACTCTAAAACTTTAAATCACCTATGTATGAAAGTAAATGACGGAAAATTGACACAGTTATGAAACTTATTTTTGCACCACTTTTGCTATTTAAAAAATGTCATTTAAAAATTATAGAAAAATTAAGCCTTACATATCACTAAAAAGGTGAAAAAAGTAGCAGAATAACTGTGTGTGGGAAAGTGCTATAGTGTTCAAACCCGCATGTACAAAGTAAAGGGGGAGCAGTCAGGAACTGGTTATGGTGATGCGATGCTTCACAACATAGCACAACATATTAATGTTGGTGGATGGGGTTGAGAATTATTTTGTCCTGCCCCTGAGTGCCATGAAACAGGCCTGTGTAGAGCTAACCTGTAAGTACAGGTAAGTAAACAATGGGCCCAACATTTATGTGTTGTGGATGTCACTGTTAATCTGTAAAAATGTCAAAGGGGGTGTTTAATTTGGTGAAATTGTGCCTGCCACTTTAGCTTTGATAGGTAATCATTAGAGATGAGCGAGCCGTAAAAATAATTCAGGTTTGGGCCGAACCTCGAATTTTGAGAAATTCGAGCCAAACGCCAAACCCCATTAAAGTCAATGGGAGATGATGTTCAGGTTAATTTTATACAAAAAATTTAATTTTATGCTAACACAGGTGAGGAGAAGCTGCAATGGGTACGTGGAACAACTTAGTGAAGACAATTTGGCTCTAACAGTAAGCCCACACGGCTTATTTTGAGACGCATTTCGAGCGTACTGTGCTCTAATATGAGCGAAATGTGCCCCAATCATTACGGTAATTCACAGTTCTCATAGAGAATTATGGATTATGCCTCCTCTCTCCGGGCGTACAATATGATAGTATTGTACGCCCGGGGAGATAATAGACATGTCATTTTTTTCGCGGAGTGCAACACGACTCCCGAACACCCGGCTTAATTGCGTGGCCTACTCTACGCCCCGCAATTAAGCCATGTGAACATACCCTAAGAGTCATAGAAAAAAATTCACAGGCTAAAATCATTCATTCCTTTCAACTGAAAAGATGAGGACTGCATAGCTATACGAGGTGCAGCGCTAGCAGCTGCTATGGGGTCTCTTTGACACATAAAAAGGGCAGTACTCCTGTCATGGGCCCTAATCAAAAAGGGGCCCACAAATATATAAAAGCACAAGAACTATTAATGGGTGCGGGCCCCATTTGATTTGGCTGTATGGTGCCCAGAAATGCTGAATAAATGACTTATGGCAGGCACACTAATGACCGATGGAATGTGTATTTCACATTATGAAGAAGACGTACTACAGTTTACTAGTCGGTGACATCGGCAACCATGGCAACAAAATCGTCAGAAATCCACGCTTGATTCATTCTGATAAATGTCAAATGATCCACATTGTCAGGGAAAAGACGGATATGTTTGTCAGTGATCATCCCGCCAGCTGTGCTGAATGTGCGTTCCGAGATAACGCCGGCTGCTGGGCAAGATAAAACTTCTATGGCTCAGGCCATTTATCCAGTTTGGACACCTAGAAGTTGAATGGGTCCAGACCAAGTAAAAAACATCAGGGTTGAGCCACAGGTAGTCATGGACCATGGTCTTAAGGTGGTCTCTGTGTGTCTGAATGCTGTCCTGCCTTACAGGTGTTGTTGAGGTGGTAAAAACCGATTGCCACATGTCACCCAGTAGGCTTCTGGCACACTGCCTGCTGCGGCTTCTTGCCATTCTACTGCTGACACATTGCTGACATTGTTCCACCGTGACACTAGAATGTGAATAAGACGCAACAGATGTCTCGAGTTGGTCAATGAGCACTGTCTCAAGTTCCTGCATTCTACTGTCAATTTGTGCGGGTGGAAGGAAATTGCTCACTTTTGTATTGTAACATGGATCAAGGAGGGTGGCCACCCAGTAATCGCTGTTCATTTTGATTGCCTTTATTCGTGGATCATGCTGCAATTAATGTAGCATCCAAGCACTCGTGTGAGATGCTGCTGTGATCTCCCAAGCCTCGGGGTCGAGTAGCACTAACCACATCTTCCTCCTCCTCCTCCTGTAATCTGTGCCAACCTCTTGTCACTGAAGGGTAATCGCTACTGGTGGCATCCACACTTGCCTCCTCCTCCTCCCCTTCCTCATCCTGACCATCACCAGAGCCCTTGCTAGCCTCATGTGCTGTACTCTGTGAGCTTAACTCCCGTCCTGCACCTGCCCTGGACCTTGAACCACCACCTAAAGAAGACCTATAGATTTGGGAAACAGTTGGACTTTCTACATCTGATGGCGAGTAAGGCTCTGTGTCCGCATCCTCCTCCTCCTCCATCTCTGCTGGGATGGAGGATGGTGCAGAGATCCTTCACCTGTCTCCACTCTCTATGGCTCAACACCCTGAGGTCCGCAACACTGCTCGTGAGGCCATGTGACACTTCAAACAGCATAGTGGCATTACGCTGCTGCCACAATCGGTGTAGCATGTGGAGGGTGGAATTCTATCGTCTTGCCACATGAACAATGAGACGGTTGACGGGGAGGCCCAGATGACGCTGAAACACTGCCAGTTGTGCCAAAGCAGGGTGCGAACGCTGGAAGTGTGAGCTAAGTCCTCAAGCCTTCCTCAGCAGACAGTCAAGAGCCAGGTGGCGCTTGAGAAATTTCTGCACAACCAGGTTCATGACGTGCGCCAGGCAAGGGATGTGGGTAAGTCTACTGATTTTAAGGACAGCAAGGAGATTTTTCCCATTGTCACACACCACCTTGCCTGGCGCCAGGTTCTTAGCACCCAGTCATTGGTCAGTCTGAGTGTGCAAAGCCATCCACAGCTTTTGACCTGTGTGTTGATGGTCTCCAAGACACATTAATTTGAGAGCAGCCTGGTTTCTCTTGGCACGTGATGCTACCCATTGAGGTTGGGGATCTGGACTCTGCACCATCCCAGCAGTGTGGAAGAGGGTAAGCTGAGCCCGAGACCCATCATCACAAGAGGCACTGTCATCCACCAAACTCACCCAGTGAGCAGTCCGTGAGATGTAATGCCCTTGACCATGCTTACTAGTCCATATGTCTGTAGTGAGATGGACTTTGGTAGACACAGATGCAGCCAACGCGCTGGAGATCTTTTCTGCCACGTGACTAGCCAGGGCAGGGACAGCTTTTCTGGCAAAGAAATGCCTGCTTGGCATCTGATATTGGGGGCATGCCAGGGCCATGACGTATTGGAACCCATCTGTGTCCACTAGGCGGAAAGGAAACATTTCCAAGGCCAAAAGCCTGGCAATGCCGACATTCAGGATTTTGGCTTCCTCTTCCTGACGGTCTACAACCTCAAGCTGCGGACTAGGGCTTGAAGTCACAGGCACTTTGAGGCATTGCTGACCGCTTGGGATTTCTGCCGACGGACCAGCTTCCTTCTCCTCCTCTGCGGACATAAGTGATTGGACGTCAGAGCAGTAAAAAAATCATCCTCTTTGGCCTCTTGATCTTTTGAAATGCCTTCTGACCCCAAATGCATTGTGTCATCAAAGAGCTCTTCAGAATATGGATTATCTGGAGCGGTCTGTACATTGGGTGACATTTGGGCTATGTTTGTTTCAGGTTGGACTGATGATGACGATATTTGTGGCTGTGTCTGTGAGGATGAGGAGGTAAAACCACTCGATGCAGGTTGTGTTAACCACTGAACAACAGATTGGCGATGCTCTTCAGTAATCAGACGCAGGGAGCCGACCAAGCGATGACAGGCCTGACGGTCCTGCAACTGACGATGTGCTTGCTTGTGTGTTGTTCGGAGCACTAGAAGAACCGCCTTCTCTTGTACCTCTAGCTCCACGTCCTTTGCCCCACCTTGCTCGCTTACCACCTCTAGTTCGCTCCATGCTCAAAAATATAAATATTAAAAAGGTCAAGATTTGTTCACAGTCTCTTATTGAAGAACTGTACTCCAAAGACTGCAAATCACAAGTGTTCTTAAATCCCTATAATTTCCAACTGGCAATTAGGATTATAAACAATTTTTTTTCTATGGAATATCTGTGAAATGGGGTCTTATGGAAGAAACCTGACAGCAAATCAACAGTGTTCTTAAGTGCCTATATTTTGCAACTGGCAATTAGGAGTAGAAATAGAGTTTTTTATATGGAATATCTGTTAACACTGTCTTATGGAAGACCCCTGGCAGCAACAGTGCAATACAGAAGTCTTCTTAAATCAAAAAATGTAACTCCAAGCAAATATCATTAAAAAAAAATATTTCTTTCTATGGAATATCTGTTAACGCTGTCTTATGGAAGAACCCTGTAAGCAACACTGCAACACTTGCATGTCTTTCTATGGCATATTTGCTGATGGTGTTTGCAGTGGCTGGACCCCCAAAACATGAGAAATTAACTTTTGGGCACTCAATGAACTTTTGGGCACTCTGAATAAAGATGGGAAAAATGCAGCCTGTTATACAAAACTATACACTATACAAAAGCTATACAAAACTCCCTTACTCCCTAACTATTGATGTGTATGATTCCCTAAGCTAGATGCCCCTCCCTCTCCCCTGACTAATCTAACCAGCAGTTTTTCCAGTGTAAAATCGCTAGAAAATGGTGTTTCTGTCCACTGGCAAACAAGCACACAGAGGCAGCAGTGTGTTCAGTACAGAGAGTAAGATCGAAATGGCGTTCAATAGGAAATACAGTGACATACACGTAAGACGGTCATGTGATTTTAGCAGCCAATGAGATCCCTACACTCTCAGTGGTGACATTTGTGAACCCCCCCTGTGCTCAGCACTGATTGGCTGGTTGCCAAAACTGAAGGAAGTAGCTGAAAGTGAAAGTAAAAATGGCGGCAAACACATTTCCCGAACTCGAATTTTACCGAACTTGCGGCAAAAAATTTGGTTCGCGTTTGGAAAATACGTAAAATTCGACTCGAACTAACCTTTTCCCAAATGGTTCGTTCAACACTAGTAATCATATAGATTTTCTATTCTGAACAGGGGTCTGTCCTGCTAATAAGTTGTATTATAAAGTAGCACCACAAGATCGTCAACTTTATTTTCAAAGGCAAGTGGAAAGTTAAAGAGATGGGTCCTTCACTTAGGGTGCAACTGTCTTTTTTTACTGAGTAATCCTGTAAAAGAACCCACATATGATGGGCACTGATCATGGGGATCCTGTGCTAGTTTGGTTCTGTTTCACATTCTATCAGGGTATGAAATGAATGCAATTGAAAGTAGGCAACCATACAGCATTTATACTTATTTCAGTAAAGTAAAAGTTTTCTTTTTCATTGTAGCTGATAAGTGGGCAAATTAATTTCCAAATTAAAGGGGTTTTACCACGAAGTGAAATCCCCTGCACTGTATACTTAATGTCCATAGGTTACTTACCCATCCAGGTGCCAGTGGTGTCCCTGTAATACTGATTGCTCAGCTTTCTGTTTCCTTTCTGCATTGGCCATACAAATGAATGCAAGTAGGACAAATGGGGGACCGTCACACTGCCTGATCATTTAAGGGAATTCATATCATATTCCCACTTTCATATCAACCTGTATATCACAGAGCTCAGCTTCTCTCCTCTATCATATCATTCTATATATCACAGAGCCCAGCTTCTCTCTTCTATCATATAACCGTATATATCACAGAGCACAGCTTCTCTCCCTCTATCATATAACCGTATATATCACAGAGCTCAGCTTCTCTCCTCTATCATATAACCCTATATATCACAGAGCTCAGCTTCTCTCATCTATCATATAACCCTATATATCACAGAGCTCAGCTTCTCTCGTCTATCATATAACCCTATATTTTACAGAGCTCAGCTTCTCCTTCATCATATAAACCCTATATATGCAGAGCTCAGCTTTCCTCTATCATATAACCTATAAATACAGAGCTCACTTCTCCCTCTATCATATAACCCTATAAATATCACAGAGCTCAGCTTCTCTCATCATATAACCCTATATATCACGGAGCTCTGCTTCTCTCATCTATCATATAACCCTATATATCACAGAGCTCAGCTTCTCTCCGCTATCATATAACCCTATAATAACACAGAGCTCAGCTTCTCTCCTCTATCATATAACCCTATAATATCACAGAGCTCAGCTTCTCTCGTCATCATATAACCCTATATATCACAGAGCTCAGCTTCTCTCTCTATCATATAACCCTATATATCACAGAGCTCAGCTTCTCTCCTCTATCATATAACCCTATACATCACAGAGCTCAGCTTCTCTCGTCTATCACATAACCCTATATAATCACAGAGCTCAGCTTCTCTCCTCTATCATATAACCTATATATCACAGAGCTCAACTTCTCTCCTCTATCATAAAACCCCATATATCCCAGAGCTCAGCTTCTCTCCTTTATCATATAACCCTGTATATCACAGAGCTCAGGTTCTCTCCTCTATCATATAACCTATATATCATGGAGCTCAGTTTCTCTCGTCTATCATATAACCCTATATATCACAGAGCTCAGCTTCTCTCCTCTATCCTATAACCCTATATATCACAGAGCTCAGCTTCTCTCCTCTGTCATATACACCTATATATCACAGAGCTCAGATAGATAAATATAACATACTCAAAATCAGTATTATGTCACTTTTCTAGCCCTGAGATCAATTCATGGGTATAAATCAAAGTGACAAATTCCCTCCAAAGTGAGAGTTAAGAAAGTCTGTACGATAGCAGATTTGCAGAATGAAAGTAGTTATCAAGCTGCAAACCTTAAAAGCAATAGAGAATGTGTTTATAAGGTATTCCTAGAAGTAAAGAACAACATATAAGGTGACCAATATTAGAAGACAATCAGATGACTAGGTATGTTCATTTCTAGTAGTCAATCAAGACTGATGAAAACTATGTCAATATGGATGATTATTGCAATCTTAAAAATGGTGACAGAAGCAGTAATCACTGGATAACAGAGTACAGAGCCTAAACTATGCCCATACATATGTTATATGTAAAGATTTAAGTGACTGTACATCTTTGTTTTCAATTAATTCTACATTTTTACAATCACTTATTTGCTTTTTATTTCGAGAAAGGCTTTAAAGTACCAATGTGTGGGTGAACTGTCAAAGCAGAAGTATTTGCGAAGGCTGGCAGCCATGGCTCAGACTCCCTGCTGTCTCTTCTATGATATCACCATTTTTTTCATTTCTGAGTCACATAAGAGAAAATGTTGGTACGGAATTTAATGGATTTTTTGTTGATGAATCACATGGAAGATGACAAAACTACTTTACAATTCTACCATGGAATGCAGATTTCTAGCTTCTAGCTGTGAATTATCTATGTGCCTTGTTGTAAAAGTTGCATGTCGTGTGGTTTTTAATGCTAGACCTATTAAATTTAGCATTCCTTGGCACCACATGGGAACATGTAATAGGGTATACAGTGACTAAGAGCGACAGTAAACCAGTCAAAAGAGCTGCATTGGCTACTCTTGTAGAAAGAGTAATATATATTTAAAAATTTTTACATAAAGTGTCTCCCAAAAATGAGTACACCTCTCACATTTTTGTAAATATTATATTTAATTTTTTCATTGGTCAACAATTTAAAATATGACAATTTGATAGAATGTAACATAGTCAGTGTGCAGCTTATATAACAGTGTACATTTGGTGTGCCCTCAAACTAACTCAACACACAGCTATCAATGTTTAAACTGCTAGCAATAGCAATAAAAGGGAGTACAACCATGAGTGAAAATGGACAAATTGTGCCCAAAAATTCAATATTTTGTGTGGCCTCGATTATTTTCCAGCCCGGCCTTAACTCTCTTGGGCATGGAGTTTTCTGAAGCTCACAGGTTGCAGCCACTGGAATCCTCTTCCACTCTTCCATGACGACATCACGGAGCTGGTGGAAGTTAGAGACCTGTGTGTTTGGGGTCGTTATCATGTTGGAATATTGCCTTGCATCCCAGGGGGATCATGCTTTGCTTCAGTATGTCACAGTACATGTTGGCATTCATAGTTCCCTCAATGAACTGTAGCTTCCTACAGCCGGCAGCACTCATTCAGTCTCAAAACCATGACACTCCCACCACACATGCTTGACACCATCTGAACCAAATAAGTTTATCTTGATCTCATCAGCCCACAGGACATTGTCCCAGTAATCCATGTCCTTAGCCTGTTTTTCTTCAGCAAACTTTCGTTGACTTTCTTGTGCATCCTCTTTAGAAGAGGCTTCCTATGGAATGACAGCCATGCAGACCAATTTAATGCTGTATGCAGCGTATGATCTGAGCACTGACAGGCTGATCCTCCACCTCTTTAACCTCCGCAGCAATGCTGGCAGTGCTCATACCTCTATTTTGAAAAGACAATCTCTGGATATGATGCTGAGCATGTGCACTCAACTTCTTTGGTTAACCATGGTAAGACCTGTTCTAAGTGGAACCTGTCATGTTAAACCATGGTATAATCTTGGCCACCGCACTGCAGCTCAGTTTCAGGGTGCTGGCAATCTTCTTATAGCCAAGGCCATCTTTATGTAGAGCAACAATTATTTTTTTCAGATCCTTCTTCATTCTTTTTTTCATCTGCTCCTCATTCACACCTGAAAACTTGTAACACTAATGAGCCACATGACACCGTGGAGGGAAAATGGCAAATTGGGCACAAGTTGTCCACTTTCACTTAGGAGTATACTCGATTTTGCCAGTAGTTTAGACACTGATAACTGTGTGTTGAGTTCTTTTAAGGACACGCCAAATTTATACTGTTAGGGTGCTTTCACACAGCACAGTTTTGGTGCAGTTTTAACTGCACTCCAATTAAACTGCCTTTATTACCAGCAAGTTGCAGTCCTGTGGATTACAAACACACTAATTGGTTACTCACTTTCCAAACAATTTAGACAACTGATAGAAGCTTGCTGGAAATAAAGACTGTTTAATTGGAGCGCAGTTAAAACTGCACCAAAACTGTGCTATGTGAAAGCACCCTTAGGCAATGTTCACATGGCTTAAAATTGGACGTATTTCAGTCCACAAATTACGGCTGGAATACGTCCAAGTCATTACGGTAATCCACAGTTCTCATAGAGAACTATGGATTACGTCTCCTCTCCCTGCTCGTCGAATACGCCGAGGGGGGAGATAAGTGACTTGTGAATTACCAGCAGTGTATATGCACCGCTGGTAATGAATGTCTATGGGCCGGCGAGGTGCTGGCCCCCCGCTCCCGCTCCGTCCACATGGCGTAATTGCGGGGCGTAATTACGCCCCGCAAATAAGCCGTGTGAACCTAGCCTTATACAAACTGTACTTTGACTACTTTACATTGTATCAAATTGTCATATCTTCAATGTTGTCCCATAAAAAGGAATAATACAATATTTACTCACTTTTGTGAGATACTGTATGTGCCTTTTTGGGAAGAAAGGTGTAGTCTGGCTGCCTTTGGATGGAAACCAATACTCATCTATAATTTATTAGTAACATGGTCCATATGTGTTCCTGCATATAGGATGTGTTGCAGTTTAAAAGACCTCAATCACAAAACCTGTTTTGATTTGAAGGCATGCTTTTATATGCTACAGGCTAGGAGCTTCATGTATCCACCCATCTCTAATACAAAACATCTGTAAGGGTTGTAAGGGCAATAATGCACCTGTGGTCCGGTGCCAAAGGTCACGGGTGCAGTGGGATACATTTTGACTGAGCGGGTCCTTTTTTCATTATTTTCATTATTAAGTTAGACACCATGGGCAATTTTTTGCAAATCTACCAGCAGCCACATGGAGCAGAGGGATTTAAACATTGTGCATTCCACACAGCAAAGTAGTGGCAGTCAAAACAGACACTTATATGCTTATCTCCTTACTGCAGTCCAGTACAAAGCACATTCTTTGGCATACAAGTAGAAAGTATTTTTGTTTTATGTAAGTAAAACTGCACTAGTTACAAAAAAAACATTTTTTCGACAGCTCGGAACTGTTTTCCAAACTGTCGTTTGTTGTTTAATTGACAAAACTCCTCCTTTCTCAAGCCTGAGAAAGAAGGAGTTTTTGTCTTCCGAAACGTCGCTTCCGCTGGAGGGTGACGCCCCCTGTCCATACTGCTCTCACTAACTACATGCGGTTGCATGATACTAAGCTGGATTGAATATCTCACTGTTCGTGGTTACTGCTGCTGCAGATTATTGAAAAAGAATACAAGTATGTCTGATCGACAGTTTTTACTTGAATGAAGATTGCCAATAAACGTGAGTTTTATTATTTACCTTGGTCGGAATGTTATATGTTTGCTGAAGACGGCACGAGGAGAGTTGCCATATCCAGACCACTAGACACACGAATGGTGTATATTGTATATTAGCCCAGGTATATGCTACTATGGTGCTGTTCATTTGTCATGGCAGGCTAAGGAAGGCCTCCAGGTCTGTTATGACTGTGTTCCTGCCAGAGGCAAAGTGTATTAGGAGATCATTTTAATGACAATATTCTTTATTACATAAGTATATAATGTCTAGTATTAGTGATCAAGCGATTACATGTTCAAGTCCCCTAGGGGGACTAAAACTTGCAGTAAAATAAAATAAATGTTGTTTATAAATATAATAAAAAGTTAGAAGATAAAAAAAAATTCTCCCATTCATACTATAAAATATAAATGATAAAAAATTAACATAATTGGCAGTGCTGTATGTGTAAAATTCCTATCTAATACACTGTTATTTATGCCACGGGGTGAATACTGTGATAAATAAACAATATTGCCATTTTTGATCACCCCATCTGCCAGAAAAACGGGAATACAAAGTGATCAAAGTCACATTTACTCCAAATTTGTACCAATAAAAACTACACTTTGCAAAACATGAAAAAACCACACAGCTCCAAAGAAAAAGAAAAAAGTTAATGGTCCCAGAAAATGACGATGCAAAACATTAAAAACAAATAAATAGTAGTTAAAAAATATGTTTCAAAGGTGATAAAACAAAACTATATAAATTTGGTTTTGCTGGAATTGTACCAACCTGCAGATTGAAGTTAAATGGATGAGCCCTGTAAAAACAAGCCTCCCCAAAAAATTGCTTCTTTTTTTCTCTAGTTCCACCTGAAAAAGAATTTTTTAGGTTCCCCGAATGAATTATATGGTACATTAAATGGTACTATTAAAAAATGCAACTTGTTCCACAAGAAAACAAGACCTCATACGGCTATGTCAACATAAAAGCAAAAAACGGCTCTTGGAAGGTGATGATGAAAAATGGAAACAAAAAGGTTATAGCCTAAAACTTCATTCATTTTGACTTATAGCACTGAAGAACACTCGGGGTGCGTTCCCATGGCACTTGCAAAATACCGTTTGGATTTTCCGACCGTTATTTGGGGTTTTATTTGCACGCTTGGGGACACCTTTTGTCTGCAGTTTGGGGATTCATGCCGTCCCCCTTTGCACCCACATGTTCATCTTCTGCCAGAAAACCAAGTGGAAGAATGAACATGTTCTACGTTTTTCGGACCGCCGACAGTGTAAAAAACCATCCGGGGAAAATCTGTGCAGTGTGGACCGCTGAACGGATTTTCTATTAAAGTCTATGGGGAGCATTGCTTATCAGTTTTCAGACATTTTCTAAAACCACAAACCGTCTGAAAAACCGACCAATAACCGGTGCCGTGGGGACAAGCCCTAAGTATCTCTGAATAGGTATCAGTTGTGACTTTTTCTTGTATCTTTTTACTACTAGAGTGCTGTTGGTACCAGTGAGTATGTTGGGTGTGTGTTGTGTATAGATTTGTCACCCATATTCAATATGAAGTAGCACCACTTGTGTTCCTGGGTGTATGGACTGTTTGGGGTATGCGTGTACTCAATACATTGTGCCACAAAAAGTCACAGCCACATGAAGACAGCAGAGCAGCCATTCGATGACAGATCTATACTGGCTTTTAAAAAAAATTTTTATATATATATATATAATATACATATGCAATGTTTAGACTGGAAGCCCATTTATATGGAACATTTCTCATATGTAAGTTACCAATCTAACTCACTATTTGTCATAACAAATTTTATATTAAAAGCGTTATTAAGAGTCTACTTTTCATTGTAGGGCACATTCAGAGTATTATTCTGTACAAAAAATACAATATATATATATTGTAAGAGGCCCAGGGGTAAAGTGGTGGACGGGATGTATGTATCACCAAGGTGGCTGGCCTCGGTGATGTAAAAAACCCTATATTTTGCCAGCGACGTTAGTTGCTGAGCGATTTTTATTGTGGTAGTTCGGGTCGGGTTTTTTATGGAGCGGTCCAAGAGACTGGGTGGGACGGCCGCTCCCATACTCCAGCCCGGGCCTTACCAGGCATATAAGGCAGCTGACACAGCTCAGGCTGGCGCTGTGTGATTCTGCTGAAAACCTCTCTCCAGGGAGGACATGCAAAGCTGTCTCCAAGTTTCTGTGAACACTGCTACTGCTGACCCGGTGAGGTTGTTTTTGTTGTTTGGCTGTAAACCCTGAAGCAAGGACTGTCTTTATTTTTGCTGTGATAAGCTGAAGGAAGCGTGGTTGTTTTTTCTGCTATTCAAGTCCGAGGGACAATAAACTTTATGTTGTTTTTGCACCTAAACCTGTGTCTGTGCTAATCCAGAGACTACCTAGGAGCTGACACCCCAACAATTGGTGTTTTGGATGCGGGCAGACACAACCCAAGAGCACAGGTTGGAAATATTGATGCATAAGACTGTATGTCCTGGGTAAAGGCCGTAGCACGCTCAGAGAAAATGGCGGAACTCAGTAAGCACCTGATGCAGAGCAACGTGCAGCAGCAGCAAGCTCAACAGGAGATAACCCGGACCCAACAGGAGACAAACCAGCTCCTGATTCAGCAGATGGCTCTCCTGACGGAAGCCATAAGAACCAGGGAGCCTGTGCCTCCACCCAGCCCCAGTGACGGTACTAAGGCAAGGAGGACTGTGAGAGAGGCATTACAGAAGATGACCTCAAATGACGATGTGGAAGCTTTTCTGTCCATGTTTGAGAGAGTGGCGGATAGAGATAAACTGCCCCCAGAACAGTGGGCAGAGGTCCTTGCCCCATATCTGACCGGCGAGCCTCAGAAAGCCTACTATGATTTGACTCTACAAGATGCTAAGGAATATAGCAGGTTAAAGGCAGAGATACTGGCCCGTCTGGGGGTCACGCTGTTGGTCCGAGCCCAAAGGGTGCACCGCTGGGGGTATAGCAGGGACAAGCCTCCCAGGTCCCAAATGTTCGACCTACTCCACCTGGTCCAGAAATGGCTGCAGCCTGATACCTGTACTCCTGCCCAGATGGTGGAACGGGTTGTAATGGACCGATTTGTTCACTCTCTTCCTGAGTCTGTCCAATGTTGGGTTGCCCAAGAGATCCCCAGAATGCTGACAACCTGGTGAGCCTGGTTGAGCAATATGTGGCTGTTGAGAACTCCCTGGGCAGTGAAGGGAGCCTGAGGTCAGCATACTGGAATATCCCAGGAGGAGCTAGGGCTCCAAGGAGGTGGCCGAAATCCTCCAGTGAGGGGCGTCCGAAGACCCAAGAGGGACTAGTGCCGGTGACAAAGAGTCAGGCCCGACCCATCGTCTGCTGGAGGTGCCAGGGTCCCGGCCATATAGCAGCCCGATGCCCTACCACAACTGAGCCTATGGACTGCTCCGCAGGGCGGCGCTGTTCGTATTTTGCTTACCCAGCCTGTAGTGCTGTTCCTCATCCAGGCGAGGGACCGCAGGCCTGTCGTGTGCGTGTGAACGGAGTCAAAGTAACTGGACTCTTGGACTCAGGGAGTCTCGTCACCCTGGTGACTGCTACACTGCCACATGAACGGGTGGGGGTCATATGTATTCATGGGGATACTAAGGCGTACCCCCTGGCCCAGGTTTCCCTGCACACTGACTGTGGTATCGTGTCCCACGGTGTGGGAGTTGTGCCGAATTTACTGCATGACATAATTATTGGTCGAGACTTCCCTCTGTTCTGGGAGTTGTGGGCCAAGGCTGAAGTGCCTGATCAACCAGAGGGCAATAATGTTTCTGGGGGTGGTTCTACCTCATCGGTCAGGGGGAAGGAATTTCCTATGTGTGTACTGGCTGGGGATGAGGAAGAGGAAGTAACCCCTGAGACGGTTGTCCCTGATCTGGAGGTCTCCCGGGAGAATTTTCGGACTGCCCAGCTCCGGGATCTGACTTTAAAGGGCGCCCTTGATCAGGTGACAGTATTAAATGGGGCCCCACAAGAGCCTGGGGCTGATAATCGGTTTCCTCACTTTGCGGTAAATAACGACTTGCTGTATCGAGTGAACAAAGTGAGAGACGAAGTGGTGGAGCAATTAGTTGTGCCGCAGCCGTACCGACGTATGGTGTTAGATATGGCCCACTCCCATGTGTTGGGTGGTCATTTGGGGGCGGACAAAACCCAGCAACGAGTCCTACAAAGGTTTTACTGGCCCGGGTGCTTTAGAGAGATACGTGACTACTGTCAATCTTGCCCAGTCTGTCAGGTGACAGACCCAGTTGCTCATTTTCGGAGTACTCTAGTCCCGCTTCCTATAATAGAAATCTCATTCCAACGGATAGGGATGGATTTGGTGGGGCCCATACCGAAGTCAGCGCGAGGTCATCAACATATATTGGTTGTAGTGGATTATGCTACCCGGTACCCTGAGGCGGTTCCGTTAAGGAATACCTCAGCCAAAAGGTGTAGCCCGAGAGTTATTTCATATATTTTCACGAACAGGGCTGCCAAAGGAGATTCTGACAGACCAGGGGACACCGTTTATGTCTAAGGTTATGTGGGAAGTCTGCAAGCTCCTAAACATCACCCAGTTGAGAACCTCTGTATACCATCCCCAGACTGACAGCCTAGTTGAAAGATTCAACAAAACCTTAAAGGCAATGTTGAAGAAGGTGGTAGAGAAGGACGGCAGAGACTGGGACTGCCTACTTCCGTACTTGCTATTTTCGGTCAGGGAAGTTCCCCAAGCCTCTACAGGGTTTTCACCCTTTGAGTTATTGTACGACCGGCACCCTAGAAGGTTACTTGATGTGGCTAAGGAGACATGGGAGAATGAGGCTACTCCCTATAGAAGCGTCATCGAGCACGTGACTCGGATGCAAGAGAGGATCTCTAACGTGATGCCCATTGTGAGAGAACATCTGCTAAAAGCCCAGGAGGCCCAAGCTAGGGTATGCAATCGGTCTGCCAGGGTTAGAGAGTTCCAGCCAGGGGACCGAGTTGCTCATACTGGGTCCCACTGTGGAGAGCAAATTCCTGGCCACGTGGCAAGGCCCGTATGAAGTGGTGGAAAAAGTAGGTGAAGTAAACTACAAAGTCCACCAGCCTGGTAAAAGAAAGCCCTTCCAAGTATATCACATAAATTTAATAAAACCATGGAAGGATAGAGGCCCCCAGAAACCTCGTGCATGGTGGGGCAGCAAGCGGTCAGTATTAAGGAGGTCCATAATGAAGAGGCTTTATCCCCGTCCCAGAAGCAACAATGTTGGGAGTTGCTGCAGCAGAATAGGGATATGTTCTCAGAGTTGCCAGGCCTCACCCGCATCATTGAACATGAGATCCTCACGGAACCCCATGTTCGGGTGAATTTAAAACCCTACCGGATTCCCGAAGCCCGTCGGGAAGTAATTTCTAGGGAAGTGGAAAGGATGTTAAAACTGGGTGTATTTTAGGAGGCGAAGAGTGGCTGGTCAAGACCCATTGTGTTGGTGCCAAAACCGTCAGGTGAGTGGCGGTTTTGCAATGACTACAGAAAGCTGAATGAGGTGTCTAAGTTTGACGCCTACCCCATGCCCAGGGTGGATGACCTCATTGAAAGGCTAGGGCCGGCCCGGTATATTACCACCTTGGACTTAACGAAGGGCTATTGGCAGATTCACCTTTCCAAAGAGGCTAGAGAAAAGACAGCATTCTCCACCCCCGATGGCTGCTAGCAGTATGTCAGAATGCCCTTTGGGTTACAAGATGCTCCTGCTACCTTCCAGAGGGCTATGGATAGAGTCTTAGGCCCCCACAAAGAGTATGCAGCAGCATACTTAGATGACATAGTCATTTTCAGCAGGGATTGGAAGAGCCATCTGGGTAAAGTTCAGGCAGTACTTGAGGCCATAAGAAAAGGCGGGTTCACTGTGAACCCAAAGAAATGTGCCATGGGCATGGAAGAGGCGAGGTATCTAGGCTACATTGTGGGTAGAGGTGAAATCAAGCCTCAGATAAATAAAGTGGAGGCAGTGCAGAACTGGCCACGGCCACTTACCAAGAAGCAGGTTCGGGCTTTCCTGGGGATCGTGGGTTATTATAGAAGATTTGTTCCTAATTTTGCCATGATTGCTGCCCCCTTAACTGACCTTACAAAAGGTACAAAGTCCGTCATGGCTAGTTGGTCTCCCGAGGCAGAAGAGGCGTTCCAAGAGCTAAAACAAGCTCTGTGTAAGCAGCCGATGCTAGTGGCTCCAGACTTTAGCAAAGAGTTTATAGTCCAGACAGATGCGTCAGATGTGGGTCTGGGCGCTGTCTTGTCCCAGGAAATAAATGGTGAGGAGCACCCGGTCATGTTCCTTAGTAGGAAGCTATCGACATGTGAGAGGAACAAACGGGTGTTCCTTAAGCACAAAACCAAGATTTTAATATTTCCACTATGTAGGAACACAGACCAGGAAGAAGCTGCATGGGAATGCGGATGCATTATCGAGGGTCCATTTCCTGGTGGCAGAAGGTGCCCAGCCCCCCGGCTTGGGGCAGAGGGGGGGGGTATGTAAGAGGTCCAGGGGCAAAGTGGTGGACGGGATGTATGTATCACCAAGGTGGCTGGCCTCGGTAATGTAAAAAACCCTATAGTTTTTGCCAGCGACGTTAGTTTGCTGAGCCATTTTTATTGTGGTAGTTCGGGTCGGGTTTTTTATGGAGCGGCCCAAGAGTCTGGGTGGGACCGCCGCTCCCATACTCCAGCCCGGGCTTTACCAGGCATGTAAGGCAGCTGACACAGCTCAGGCTGGAGCTGTGTGATTATGCTGGAAACCTCTCTCCAGGGAGGACATGCAAAGCTGTCTCCAAGTTTCTGTGAACACTGCTACTGCTGACCCGTGAGGTTGTGTTTTTGTTGTTGGCTGTAAACCCTGAAGCAAGGACTGTCTTTATTTTGCTGTGATAAGCTGAAGGAAGCGTGGTTGTTTTTTCTGCTATTCAAGTCCGAGGGACAATAAACTTTATGTTTGTTTTTGCACCTAAACCTGTGTCTGTGCTAATCCAGAGACTACCTAGGAGCTGACACCCCCACAATATATATATAATATATATATATATATATATATATATATATAATATATATATATATTTGAATATAATCCTCTAATTGAAGTTTTTTGTATGCAGATTACACCCCATGTGCGCAGTCAAGCATAAAACTAAGTTTAGGTTTAATAATGTTTCACAGTTTCTATACATCTAATTGTATGCACAGAGAGGTCTAGACAATGTAATACTAATTATTACTTAACAGAAAAACATAAAACCAGTCTGGTCTATAAATCAGGGAGGTAAACAATACTGAATATTGTTTAGGTTGTTTGGGAACAGGGATGGATGATGGCTACCTGGAGGATAGGGAGGAGGCCGCATGTGGTAATTTAACAGGCTGAGATTAGTACAAATGTATATAGGAGTATGAGTTGTAATTATTAGTTTTGGCACTCAGTATAGGAAGTTGATGAAACTAGGATGATAAGACTAATAGTAGTGAATTCCTAATTGTTATAGGCAGTGTCGGACTGGGGGGTCTGGGGCCCACAGGGGAGTTGATCTTGGGTGCCCACCCTAGAGCTACTGTACATGAGAATATTACCGGCCTCTCAGACATAAATGTGCCCATTTTACCACATAATACAGTGTTCAAAACAGACCTGTATTGTGTAGTCTATCTCACACATCTGTCTGTCTCACACATTGTCACAGTCTAACATATCATAGACACATGGCTAAGTGGCTCCATCCATATCCCCCTCCACCCACCACCAGCCCACATACAATATCCCCCTCCACCCACATACAATATCCCCCTCCACGTTTCCCTTGGTCACACACCTCACCACCTTCTAAAATAAACACCAGCAAGAAAGCATAAGTGTAACTCCTATCACAGGGTCAGGTGTTCCCTCACTTTTACAATCAGGGACACATGTACTCTGCCACTATACTAACGCCGATATAACATACAACACTGCCACATAGAGACCACATAGTGATCTGACACCAGCTCATGTATAACCTACAACACAGCCATATAGAGACCACATAGAGGTCAGAAACCAGCTCAGGTATAATCTACAACACCACCATATAGAGACCACATAGAGGTCAGACACCAGCTCAGGTATAACCTACAACACCGCCACATATTAGCAGAGACACACACTATGAGGGTCAGACACCAGCTCAGGTATAACCTACAACATCACCATATAGACACCACATAGTGGTCCGACACCAGCTCAGGTATAACCTACAACACAGCCATATAGAGACCACATAGAGGTCAGACACCAGCTCAGGTATAACCTACAACACAGCCATATAGAGACCACACAGGGCCCCCATTTAGGGTCAGAGTTGTTTTGTAAGGTAGTTCACAGCCGGCCACATTAAGTGATACAACACTGTCAATTGTAATTTTTGGTAGTAGACCCCCTGAAAAGTTGGTAGGCAGCCCCAGTAGTTGAGGGTACCCCTTTAGGCCAGGTAAAAAGAGGCCCCTTTTAGTTATGGCAGTTCAGGGCCCCATTTTAGCTGAGTAGGGGTTCCCCCTTTAAAGTTTTTAGGTTTATAACGGCCCCCTTTAGATTTTAGGTCCATTTAGGAGTTACAGGCAGGCCCCTTTAGGTTTTAGGTAGTAAGGCCCCTTTAGGTTTTTAGGAGTTAGGGCCCCCTTATAGGCAGACAGGGCCCCGTTTAGTTTTAGGTAGTCAGGGCCCTCTTTAGTTTTTAGTCAATCAGGGCCCCCTTTAGGCTGTCAGGGCCCCTTTAGGGAGTCAGGACCTCCTTTAGGCAGTCAAGGCCCCTTTAGGAAGTCAGGGCCCCCTTTAGGCAGTCAGGGCCCCCCTTTAGTTTTTAAGTAGTCAGGGTCCCCTTTAGTTTTTAGGCTGTTAGGTCCCCCTTTAGGCAGTCAGGGCCCCTATAGGGAGTCAGCGCCCCCTTCGGGCAGGCAGGACCCCTTTAGGGAGTCAGGGCCCCCTTTAGGCAGTCATGGCCCACTTTAGGCAGTCAAGGCCCCTTTAGGGAGTCAGGGCCCCTTTAGGTAGTTAAAAAAACAAATAAAAAAACAAACAACAACTCACCTCACTCCCGCTCCTGGCCGCTCCCAGACGCTCCCCGTCGGCCTCTAGTGGCGCCTGGCATAGGCGCCGCCTACATCACCTCTACAGGCCAGCGCCAGATTGTACAGCTCCACTGACACCGCGCAGCCCCAGGAGTAGCGGACATTAGTCCACGACTCCCGGGCCCTGTCTCTGAACGCCCGGGACGCAGAGCCCGGGTGTTCAGGGACAGGATGCAGCCGGGCCCCGGGGAGCGGCAGCATTGCCTCCGGGGCCCACAGGAGCTCGGGGCCCACTGGAGGATGCATATGCAGTTTAAAAGCAACTTCATGTCTGCCATGCACAGGGACCCAATGGGAGTTAACCTTGTTTCTCTGTGGGCCATTCTACACCTGCCTGTTTTGTCTTTGTGCCAAAAATATCGATTTTTGTTTTCTTAATTGAAGGCAAAAAGTTAAGGCTATTATCTTGCCACACTACATCATAGATTAGACATGTGCACAATCAAATATAAAGTATTCTTGTAAAATACAGGCAACAACCTGTTAGCTTTTGTTCAATGTTATGGAGATCCACTTGCTCACAAACTTTCATGTACAATACCTGAATATGACCATTTTAGGGATCAATTAAAACTATCAATAGGCTACTGATAATTATATTTTATCTTGTAAATGCCTAATAAGATCTTTCTACCTCATGTCTTACAGTACATTTATACTACATGTGCAACATACTGGCATAGCTGAAGGCTCGTGGGCTCTGGTGCAAAACTTCAGCTTGGGCCCTTCTACCCCCTGACAATGGCTGTGGACCACTAGTTTTAACAACAGGTTCCCTACTTGGTGTGATGGTGTCTACTGTGTAGTGGAAGATTATTTCTACTTAAAGGGATTGTTCAATAGAAGAAAATTCCTTTGAAAAGGGGCCAGGTGGTGATAAACAAAGAAAAACAGGTTCTACAGCCAAAGCATCTGGCCCCGTCACCCTTCTCGCCGCAAAAAAGAATGTAATTGGGCCTTAGTTTTTTATGTTTAGTTTTTGTTGGAGTTCCCACTGAGCAGTTTCATTGATATGTTATCTGTATTCTTCGAATCTATACGTACACGTGGGCCAAAAAATACTGTAACATTATCATGACATTACACCACTATATAGTGACTAATACCATTATAATATTACTGACCAAACAAGTATACTAAGACCAATAATATCAATAACTACTGTATACAAAGACCAAACAATAATAATATACCATGACCAAACAATACCACCACATATCACTACCATATACAGGCAGTCCCTGGGTTACAAACAGGATAGGGACTGTAGGTTTGTTCTTAAGTTGAATTTGTATGTGAGTCGGAACAGGTATATTTATTAAATGTAATTACAGCACAAACGTTTTTTTTTTTTTAGTTTTGGATAGTGCAGGGAAGAGTCTCTACATTTGTTTTGCTGTCTGTGCCCTTTTTTAGAAGATTTCACCTAACAGACAGAACAATACCAAATATGTCAACTTTTTTATTTATTTGTTTTATTTTTATTAATATTCTAAACATTTTATTTCTTCTCCTTTTTTTAGTCCCACTAGGAATTTGGAACTTGTTTTGTATCTCATGTGCAGCTGTGGCATGCTGGCACTTGGTTATCATGGGGCGTGACTCAGTGTTAAATGTCAGCCACGCCCCATAAGTCTCCGTTTGTAACTAGGGGATGTAT
This sequence comes from Phyllomedusa bahiana, assembly GCA_025379985.1. Classification (NCBI taxonomy): domain Eukaryota; kingdom Metazoa; phylum Chordata; class Amphibia; order Anura; family Hylidae; genus Phyllomedusa; species Phyllomedusa bahiana. The sequence continues at coordinate 100,258 of JAODAL010007208.1, read as the reverse complement.
GTAAGTCGGAACGATGTAAGTCGGGGACTGCCTGTAGTGACTAATACCATCATACTGTTACTGACCAAATCAATATATCAAGACCAATAATACAAATTATAACACTATACAAGGACCAGATAATACTGCCATATACCAACCACCATAAAGAGACTGAATAAAACTATTGTACTGTTAATGAATATAAACCATTACACTTAGACCACTATTACCTCCATACAGTGACCAAATGGTGGTATGTAGCAGTTGTACATAGATGCTCTAACACATACAAGTAATTACAGTGCAGTTACAATTAGTGACTCAGGAGATGTCTTCTCTGATGAGAATTGTCCACTTTCCCTTTTCTTCTCTATCCACTTGAGACCATCGTGACGTCTTCTCCTGACCACAACTCATCCCTGCAAAATTTACCACACAAACATGTTAGACTCTTCACTTTTCCAGCACCTCTACCTTTTATAGGCTCCTCAGTAGGTGGAAAAGTATATAGTCCCCCATTAGGTAGATATATAAGCCCCCTGAGTAGATAGGTTTATAGTGTATCCTCTATAGGCATATACTGTATGGCCACCCAATAAGTACCTAGGTACATAGGTTCCCCCTCTAGTTAAGTATATAGGGTACCCCCAGTAGGTAGGTAAGTACATAGGGCCCCCCCGATAGATGGATATATATGGACCCCCAGTAGATAGGTTGCTATATAGGATCCCCTCAGTAGGTAGGTACATATGGCCCCCAAGTTGATAGCTATATAGGGTCTCCCAGTAGGTAGCTATGTACACAAGGCCCCCTATTAAAAATAAAAATATAGTACTCATCTCTGCCTGCTGCCCCGCTGAACACTTCTTGTTTAATTCCGAGGAGCACTTCCGGCATTTACTATGCCCTAAGCCAAACCGGCAGCAGCACAGGCGGCGTGATAGTGATCGCTGCAATCTCTGTAGCTATGCTACTAGGTATGTGGGAAATGGCTATGATACAGGATAACTCTGACACTGGCCATTTAACCCCAGGATTTAGCAGCTCCCACTGTTACCTAATCATCCCTCTTGATGCTATTGTTCCCAGATCGGTCTTCAGTATATGCATATTATATTGTATTATACAAGTAATAAGGAAATTTCACAAGTTCCAAATTCCTAGTGGGACTAAAAAAAGGAGAAGAATTAAAATGTTTAGAATATTAATAAAAATAAAACAAATAAATAAAAAAGTTGACATATTTGGTATTGTTGTGTCTGTAATAATCTGAAATATAAAATTACCATGTTATTATTCAGAATTGGTGTATGGTGGAAAAAAAAGCTTTTTGTTCTCAACAACGCCCAAAAAAAGTGGCATAAAAAGTGTCCCAAAAATTATGTACCCTGTACAGCTGTTATGAAAAAAGTCATGGTCAGACAAAAAAAATTATTTTCTGTAAATGTTTTTAATGTGCAAAAGTCATGAAGAGTAAAAAAATATATACATTTAGTATTGCTGTAATGGTACTGCTGTATAAATTGAATTTGTCATTTTAGCACATTGTGAATTAAAACTAAAGACTAATGGCGACATGTCAGAAAAGAGGCGCCGCCATGCCAGTTTTAAGGCGCAGTAAATTAGTGTATAGTGCGCCTGAATGAATGAACCTGTCAAAAATCTGGCGCGTGGTATGCCTTTCATAGCATATTTGATGTGTCTAATTTAGGCGCATTCAAAAGTGTCGTGCCTGGAGTATAATGCGCCTAGTTTTGGTGTATGACAGTTCATTTATATAGAGAATAGGACGGCAACAGTTTTTTGGCGCAAAATGCACCAAAAAAATGGCGCAGCCCTAATGGGACATGTCACCCTAAGACTATACCCACATAGCAAAACCATCGTTTCCCAATCAACACTTACTAAATAGATAACTTGGATGCAACTTTAAAGGGTTAGTCAGCTTTCTCATTACAGTCTGCCAAGATGTCTTCTTCCTCTTAAAGGGGTTGTCTCATTACAAGGATTGCTTTTTTTGTTAAAGATCTTGCAAAAAAAAGTAACTTTGCAATATGTGTCCATTAACAGTGTCCTACCTAATCCTAGATTTCCCCTCTTGTATGGGCTACATCAGCTACTCAGGTCGCTATGGCTACAGACCTGTTCAATCTCTCATGACAGGCTGTCAACACTGGTTGCTATAGCTACAGACCTGGCTTCTACTGCAGCCTAGTAGAAGCCAGTAAACACGCCCCTGAATTCAAAATGAAGCCAAGTAAACAAGACTGAGGTAAGATGAATTAATGTAGTGAGATAACCCCTTTAAATGCACACATACACACTGCACTCTCTAACACTTATCAGTTTAACTTCTAGCATCCTGTCATACAAAAGGTTAACATGTTGTCATGATTGTACCTGACACACCCCCGGCTTTTGGCTCTGGTCGCCGGCCACGGATGTTGCGGCAAAAACCATGGTTTCTGACATAACGCCTTACTTTGTATTTTCTAGTGTGAACTTGGTCTTCCTCCCTGCATTCATGATTGATTCCTGGCCAACGCCCGTGGTCAGGAATCTTCCAGCACTCCACTGGTTAAGCTTGCTCCTTGTTTGTTTCTGTTTATTGACAGCCCTTTGCTCCTATCAGGTTTTCTGTTACTTCCACCTATTACCTTCATCCTTTTGGTTTCTGGCAGGTATTTAAGGGCGGTTATACTTCTTCCCCTTGCCTGCTATAGGTATTTGCTCCCTGTAGTACGCCTGTTGTTTGCCTGCTCCGCTTTATTGTTACCTGACCTTTGGCTTTGCTTCTGACTATCCTTCTGCCTCCTGTATCTGTACTGCGTCTCCCGGCTGTTACCTGACCTTTGGCTTGTACCCAGTGTCTCCCTTTTGCCTCACAACTTTGTACCGCGCTGCCCGCCCAGTTACTGACTCGGACCGTCCGACTACGGCTTTTGTGTTCTTTGTTTGTTTGTCTCTGTCTGTGCACTCTGCTCAGTGTAGCCTTGAGTCTTCTGGTTGGGGCCGGCCTGTTAAGGAGTCGGGTTCCCCAAAAGGCAGGGACAGAGGCTGGGACCAGTGTCAGGGCCTCACTTGTCTGTGTCTTGGTGTGTGTCCCTGACCAGTCCCTTACATTATAGCAGGCCCATACCCAAGTCAACTCTCCCGGCGATTCAATATGAGTACCGACCTGTCGGTCACCGATCGCTTGGACGAGTTGGCAATTCAGCTTCAGAGCATGGCGGGGCTTATTAATCAAGTCTCACAGAGTCTGGATGCCATAACTAACCTGGTACCCGGACTTTCTGCCCCGTCTGTGTCCCTACCTGCCCCTGTTTTTGTGGATCCTAGCATACGTCATAAATCTAAGATGCTTCTACCTGATCGCTTTGACGGAAATCCTGACAGGTTCCGAACCTTCAGGGAATCTTGTAGTTTATTTTTTCGCTTCAACTATTTTCCCACTGAGGCTGAAAGAGTGGCAGTTGTTGTTTCTCTCCTCCAGGGCCCACCTCAGGATTGGGCATTAGCTATACCCTCTGAAGCCCCTGAGTGGAGATCAGTGGACCGATTTTTTTAAAATTTTTTTTAAAGCTTTAGGTCAGGTTTATGATAACCCCAACCGTGTGGCATGGGCCGAGGCCCATTTGCTATCTATTCAGCAAGGCCACCGCTCAGCTGAAGATTACTGTTCCGAGTTCCACCAATGGTGCACGTTGACTGGGTGGTCAGACCAACCTCTGAAGACGCTTTTCAGACAAGGGCTGTCGGATGCGGTAAAAGATGCTATGGTCAGCCACCCAACTCCCGAGACACTGAGTGACTTTATGACTCTGGCTGTGTCTATCGACAGAAGATTGAGAGAGACGCAGGGAAAAGAAAGGGGGGGTCGACTGTTCAGCTCAGGGCAGACTTTCCCGTACAACCTCCTTCTACTTTCTTTAAAAATTCACCTCTTCCACCTTTATAACCATCTTCCCCTCAGTTCTCTGGAGAAGAACCCATGGTGTTGGGTTTCACATCTGCTGCCACCAGGAGGAGACACCGGTTGGAGAACGCGTTGTGCCTCTATTGTGGGAAACCCGACCATTTCCTGAGAGACTGTCCGATTAGACCCATGTCACCCCAAGGTAATATCAAACGTCGAAGCGATTTCCAGGAAGGTAACTCGGATTTACAGGTACCTCCTAATGTAAATAACAAGTTTTTTGTACCCGTAACCTTGGTTTCTAGTTCCAAGATCCTTGCCTGTCATGCCATGATTGATTCTGGTGCTGCTGCCAGTTTTATCAGTATGGTTGTTGCTAAAGCCTTGGGTTTGGAGCTTGTTCCTTTGTGTTCTCCCTTTTGGGTTTCAGGTGTAGATTCTAACTCCCTAACCGGGGGAAGAATACAATTTCGTACTGCTGAGGTCACTTTGAATGTTGGGAGTTCGCATACAGAAAAGCTTTCGTTTTTTGTCATGGAGAAACTAGCTGCAGAGGTTATTCTTGGGTTGCCCTGGCTCTGTCTCCCTAATCCGGTGTTTGACTGGAGGACCCCTGAGGTGATCAAATGGGGTGACTCATGTGTTTCTCATTCTAGGGTGGTCCATCCCTTGGTGTGTGCTGTGATTAATGCTCATGATATTTCAGAATCTCATTCTGAATTCAATTACGTCGTTGATGGGGATGTTGCGGATAATCGGTCTCCGCACCGGTCTGATGATTGCGCTATAGACCTCATTCCTGGGGCAAAGCTCAACTTGTCTGTCCCGGAACGAGAATCTTTGCATCATTATATTGAGGAACCTGTAAATGTTCCTTCTCCGGTAAAGCGTGTTGCCACCTTGATTTCAAATCCAGTGTCTTCGTTTGCCGACTCACCAGATTCTGCTTCTTCTGAACTGTTCCCCTTTTTCTGTGAGAATGATTTCCACCTCAGGTATTCTGCCGGTGCAGGTGGTGAAACTAAGATAGAGTCCACCATCAATCGACTGTGCGCAGTCTGGGCTAGGAGTCATAAGACTCTAAAAAACGCCCAACTAAAAATCAAAAAACCTGGTAAAAAAACGCCGACCCAGACCAAAAAATGTCCATCTCCGAATCCCATCCGCAAAACATACCCCCAAGTTGGTAAATGGAAAGGTTCTCCAAGCCCACTCTGCCAAACCTAGAGGGTCTGTTGAGGGTCCGGTGGCCCATCATAAAAGGGGGGGGTGCTGTCATGATTGTGCCTGACACAACCCCGGCTCTTGGCTCTGGTCGCCGGCAACGGATGTTGCGGCGAAAACCATGGTTTCTGACATAACGCCTTACTTTGTATTTACTAGTGTGAACTTGGTCTTCCTCCCTGCATTCATGATTGATTCCTGGCCAACGCCCGTGGTCAGGAATCTTCCAGCACTCCACTGTTTAAGCTTGCTCCTTGTTTGTTTCTGTTTATTGACAGCCCTTTGCTCCCAGGGCCGTTCCTAGGGGCGGGCAGGGCGTGCGGTCGCCCGGGGCGCCGAGGCTCCGCTCACCCGAGGGGGGCGCCGCGGCCGCCCTGCCCGCCCGGAGGAGCGCCCCTGACTCTGCGCGGCTGTTTTATAACAGTCGCGCAGAGCCAGCAGCAGCTGTTGTTACAGGGAGGAGGCGGGACGGATCGTTCCCGTCCTGTCTCCTCCCCTCTATGTATCGGCGCTCAGTGAGCGCTGATACATACACAGCGTCGCAGGGGGCGCACAGCTTTCACTGCGCCCCCTGCGACGCTCGATCTCCTCTGCTGGCAGCTCTGCCGCCGAGGAGATATCTGGGAGCTGCGTGCAGCGTGATGACGTCATGCTGCTTACACCGCTCAGCAGATCCCACCGCTGAGCAGCTCCGGACCAGGAGGCGCGGACCCAGGTGAGTACTTCTTTGTTATTTTATAATTACTTACAGGGGGCATCACTGGCTACAGGGGGGCATCACTGGCTACAGGGGGGCATCACTGTCTACAGGAGGGGCATCACTGGCTACAGGGGGGCATCACTGGCTACAGGTGGGGCATCACTGGCTACAAGAGGGGGCATCACTGGCTACAGGAGGGGCAACACTGGCTACAAGGGGGCACACTGGCTACAAGAGGGGGCACACTGGCTACAAGGGGGGGCACACTGGCTACAAGGGGGGGCACACTGGCTACAAGGGGGGCACCATGGCTACAGGAGGGGGCACCTACTGGCTACAAGGGGGGGCACCTACTGGCTACAAGGGGGGCAGCTACTGGCTGCAAGGGGGGGCACCTATGCTGCAAGGGGGGGCACCTACTGGCTGCAAGGGGGCCTACTGGCTACAAGGGGGCACCTACTGGCTGCAAGGGGGCACCTGGCTACAGGGGCATCTACTGATAACAAGGGGCATCATTTGGCTACAGGGGGTCATCTACTGGCTACAGGGGGTATCTCTGGCTACAGGAGGCTACTACCTGGCTACCATATGAGATGCTATAGATGGGGGGTTTGTATAGAGATAGGAATTGGTTGGAAAATGCTGATAAAGGGAGGAGTCTTAAGATATTTGTTTTGTAAATTTTACAGTGAAGAGTCGGGAGTAGTCTTCATGGCGTCTGGGACAGATGGAGGAGAAGAAGAAGAAGAAAGAGAACAACTCTTCAGAGACGTCTCCTGTGAGTCACCAGATATAACTTTACTGTAACCATTTATGTGTGCAGAGCCTGTGTCCACCACTGTATGGTCACTGTATGCAGGTAATATAGGTTGTAGTATAATGGTTTGTATTCAGTAATGGTCAGTTTGTATTATTCAGTCACTATGTGCTGGTGATATGTGGTCTTAGTGGTCTTGGGATTCTGGTTGGTGTAGCAGTGTTATTTGGTAACTGTATGACTATTATCTAGTAATTTTATATGTAGCACAGTGTGGTAAAGCTTTTTGTATATTTTAGATTTGGTTGATGGTGATGCACTGTGTTTCATTATGGCACATTATATTACATGGGAGCGGGGGGAGGGGGGGGTGTGAAATTTCTTCACCTCGCCCTGAGTGAAATTTAGCCTGGGAACTGCCCTGTTTGCTCCTATCAGGTTTTCTGTTACTTCCACCTATTACCTTCATCCTTTTGGTTTCTGGCAGGTATTTAAGGGCGGTTATACCTCTTCCCCTTGCTTGCTATAGTTATTTGCTCCCTGTAGTACGCCTGTGTTTTGCCTGCACCTCTTTATTGTTACCTGACCTTTGGCTTTGCTTCTGACTATCCTTCTGCCTCCTGTATCTGTACTGCGTCTCCCAGCTGTTACCTGACCTTTGGCTTGTACCCCGTTTCTCCCGTTTGCCTCATGACTTTGTACCGCGCTGCCCGCCCAGTTACTGACTCGGACCGTCCGACTACGGCTTTTGTGTTCTTTGTTTGTTTGTTTGTCTCTGTCTATGCACTCTGCTCAGTGTAGCCTTGAGTCTTCTGGTTGGGGCTGGTCTGTTAAGGAGTCGGGTTCCCCAAAAGGCACAGGGACAGGGGCTGGGACCAGTGTCAGGGCCTCACTTGTGTGTGTACCTGACCGGTCCCTTACACATGTATAGGATATACCTTTCCTTTTTAATGTTTTGGGTAGGTAAAGAACAAATGTATTAATTTTAAGATTCAATATAAAAAGTACAGTGCTTAACATTAGGTAGTAAAAAATTACGTAATTAAAGGAAAAGTTATAAAACAAAAATGGAATAAAATAAAAACAGACATCGGCGAGAGACCCCACTGAGGATGTCAGCTGGAGTTTGGATATACCTGCAATGGATATACCTATTATGCTGATTGTGTCTCTTGTATCTGTACCGTTATCTGCCCTTGACATGCAAGGTCCCAGCCATATCTCTCAACCTCTTCTCTGACAGTAAAAAGAACAGTCTCTTCTATGTGAAAGGACACTTTTTCAGAACATAATTCTAGCACAAGCCAACTCCGCATAGGAGTTTATTGGCCAGAACATATTCAAGAGCATATTTTTACCAACTTAGAAATACCAAATAATGAATATGAAATATGGATACTTTGAGCAAATATTCAATTCTGTTCCTCCTAATATTATTTATTCTAAATCACCATTAATAACAGGGTACTGTACATCTGAAAAGGGGTTTAAGTACAGGACAAGAATGACTACAAATACCACCACCAAGTGAGAAACACTGGTACAGAGGGAGTGAGGCCTCTCTCCGCTTGGACTTACAAACAACAATGGAGGCGAAAGGAGATAGTGAAAGAAGAAGCTGCTCACATGGAAGTGTTGGGGCAGTAGGGCTATTGTAGGCTGTAAGCTGTAACGATTCTGGAGGTGGATCCACTGGACCACCGCAGGCGATGGCGTAAGCCCCTACCAGGGAGTGGAATCTAAGTGGGACCCGGTTTTCACCAGAGCCCGCCGCAAAGCGGGATGGTCTTGCTGCGGCGGGTGTCCACCAGGTCACTACCACTGGCGGGGCTTGCCTGCGGTGGCGGCCAAGGGTGCGAGGTACAGGAACGGCAGGCAGGCTCGTAGTCGAGGACAGACAGAAGGTCAGGACAGGCGGCTCTGGTTCGTGGACGGTAGACAAGCAGGTGGTCGGGGCAGGCGGCAAGGTTCGTAGACGGTAGACGTAGCAGAGGGTCGGTACACAGGAAGGCAATACAGGAACGCTCAGGAACACTTTCACCATGGGCATGAACACCAAGGATCCGGCGAGGGCCGGCAGGAAGTGACCGGACTAAATAGGAGCAGTGCCCGGCAATGAACCAATTACCGGCGCACTGCCCCTTTAAATTCAAATTGCCGACGCGCGCCCGCCCTAGGGGCGGGCTACGCGCCGGGACCCGGAAGCAGCCTGAGCAGGAGCGTGGCCGGGTAAGTGCATGCCGGCGGGGACGGGGAGGCGAGCGGACCCCGAACCCGACATGCGGGACGGGGCTCCGCTAGGTGCAGGGGCACGGGCGCGCCTGCGACCCGGGACAGAGGTCGCAGGGGCGTCCGTGACATAAGCTATCTTGAAAAGATGAGTTTTCTGGTTACTCTTGAAGGTTTCCAAAGTAGAAAAAAGTTTGAGGTGTTGGAGTAGCGAGTTTCAGAGAATGGGGATGCACAGGAGAAATCTTGTAGATGATGGTGTGAGGAGCCAACAAGAGGAGAGCAGAGGTAGAGGTCTTATGAGAATCAGAAATTACTTTATGGGAGTGTAAGGACCTGTGAGGGACACACACAGAGACACAGACGAGTGAGGCCCTGACACTGGTCCCAACCTCTGTCCCTGTCTTTTGGGGAACCCGACTCCTTACCAAGTCGGCCCCAACCTGAAGACTGATGACTGCTCTGAGCCAAGTGGAACACAGACAAGACAAACATACACGGAACAAACAAGGGAAGTCGGACAGGCCAGGTCGGTAACAAATGGGCGGCGCAGTAACAAAATGTGAGAAAAAAGAGTAACCAGGAACCAAGCAAAATCAAAAGCACAGAGAAGCAAATCAGAACACAGGCGATAGGAAGAGGAAAGGCTGAGGGCAGGAAGGTGAGACTATAAATCGGGAAGGGGAGGAAAGAGAGCAGAAGTGATAGGAAGAAGGGACTGTCAATCACCAAGAGAAGAAGTTAACCCCAATAGTGCTGGAAGGTTTCTGGCCACGGGCGTTGGCCAGAAATCATTTAGGCATACAGAGTTTGCAAGCAGCCTTCACAGTGGTGAAAAGGAATACAAGGTATTATATTAAGAACCATGGTTTACGTCATACCGGCCGTGGCCAGCGACCAGAGCCAAAAGCCGAGGTTGTATCAGGTACAATCATGACAGGGAGGTAGTGGGAGATTAACCTAGATATGAATGAGGGACAAGTTATGGAAAGTATTGTATGTCAAGGTTTATAGTTTGAACTTAATCACTGAGTAGCCAGTCAAGTGATTGGCAGAGGGGAAGGGCAAAGGAATAATGAGATGAGAGGTGGATTAACTCAATAGTACAGTTGAGAATGGTCTGGAGAGGAGCAGGAGAGCAAGATGGGAAGCCACAGAGAAGAATGCTGTAGTAGTCTAGCAGATGACAAGGTTATGAACTAGCATGTTGATAGAGTCAAAATTAAGAAGAGATGATTTGCGAAATGTTTTGACCTGCAGCCAAGGCAGAAGACCTGCAGAAAAGCGTGAAGACATTGACCGTGATCAATATATTTGGTAAAGGGAGTAAGTGGGATGGGGGAAAGATGATGAAGTCTATTTTTTCATGTTAGGTTTTAGAAAGCAGAAAAAGAAGGGGAATGTGGATGATAGACACTCAGGAATTCTGGAGAGTTAACATTCAAGCTGGAGGTAGATTTGAGCATCACTGGTGTAGAAGTGGTACTGAAAGCCATCCTTGTCGTCCTTGGTCGGAAATATAGATGGACAAGATTAGAGATCCAAAGAATGACCCATTCGGGACACCATCAGAAAAAGGACAAGATGTGGAAGTGATGATCCTGGAAAGGGCCAAACATGAGTGTTTGTATCAAAAGGGAGTATTGTGTCAAAGGCACAGCTGGGTTTCTAGGTTACAACTATAGAGAGAGATTATTAAAACCTAGATTATCACGCTTTGAAGTATTAATTTTTTTTTTAATATTTTTATTTAAGTCCAGGAGTTCAGAAAAATGACCTCTGGGGACAGTCGTACATAAGAGACATTCACCTTTCTACGTGGCAGCATATCTTTGTTACCTGGAAAGCATAAATTAAAATGTGGTTTTCTTGGAGACTTTTGTCTGCAGCCTTATTTAGTAAGCACTTTAAGAGGACATACTAATAATTAACTCACATCTGTTCAGAGATATTTAATGTGTAAATTAAGTGAGAAAAACAGCAACTCTGGTATAGAAAAAAAATAAAAAGCTTAATTTAATGAAAAAAGTGTGCATGTATATACAACTGGTATCATATACACGGGTACAAAAATGCTGAATGGTTGAAGGTAACTGAATAGCTTTCACTGTCATTATGTGAAGGCTAACTATCTTTGGAAATGTTTGAGAATGAAGTTGGTTAACTCTGAAAATAAAAACAGCCCATATTGCATGAAATTGTGCAATCAGGGGAAGTTGTTTTTCCCGTTAATATTACTTTCTTTTTTTTTTTTAAACCTTATCACTTGAATTTGGGGTTTTCCTTGTACTTTCTTTTTTTTTCAAATACCAATGTTTATAATAAGAAATGTAGCCCTGATAATAAAACATGAAGTGTTCCAGTTCATAAGAAAAAGAAAACTATTCACTTGTTGAATATTTGTAATACAACCAAAAATCGATGGTGCATTGGTAACAAAAGAAAGATGATTTAATAGATTTTGTACAACCACGCGAAATAAAGGGGGGGGGATCTCAAACAATAAAAGGGAAAACAATTTTTTTAAAAGGGAAAGTTTTTCGGCATGTGTTCTTGATTATTTGTTCTAGTTAGGCTATGTTCACACGGCTTAATTGCGGGACGTAATTACCCCCGAAATTTAAACCCGTGTGGGGGGGCGGGGGGGAGCGGGGGAGTAAGCAGGGGCCGGCCTCGCCGGGCCCATTGACATCCTGCTAGCGGGGGTATCCCCTAGAAAGTGCGGGTGAATTATCCCCCCCCCGGGGTTCCCCGGGCGGGGAGAGGAGCGTAATCCTATTCTCATGAAACTGTAAATTTTACCAATGAAGGGGCCCGTTTTGGGCCCGAAATTTGGCGCCTTCGGGCGTAATTAGGGCCCGAAATAGGGCCCCATTTTAAAAGCCTTGAACTGGCCTTAAGACTCTTTTGTGTTTCTGAATGAAAAAAAGAAGGTTTTGTAATGGTAAATAATTGCAAATGTAATGCATGATATGTTTAAATGAAAATCTTTAATAAAACACAGTTAAACAAAAAAAAAAATCTCAATTCTTTTTGCCCACGGTTTAGTTATCCGACTCTTTTGGTAGGACTACACTCATGATTAAAAAACGGCCAACAGCGGCAGGACTTGGGGTTGTTGTACGATTTTTAAAACACGGCGCTTTTTTTCCCGGGTTTTTTTTTTTTTTTTTTTTTTTTTTATACTTTTACCCATGCAAGAATTTATTGTTATTAGGGAAAAAGAACGCCCAAGAAAAAAAAAAAAAAGCTCCAGTATTAATAAAAAATGTCTGTATAAACGGACCCAAACACGAGCGTACAAAAAGCTGATTTGGGAACTGAATCGCTTTTCTATGTGCGGGCCTATCCGAAGGAAACAAATTGGTAACTCTTCGGCCGCTTTTCAGAAAATAAAAGGGGAAGATCGATTTCAAAAATTTTACTTTGCTTTTTAACCATAGAACTTTGAGGAGTTGACTTTCTTTTTTTAATAATGAAATAGTGCCCTGTCACAACGAATTTCCTCTGAAGAAAACTATTACGTTGAATTTTGTAATAACCCTCGATGGTAGGTAACAATTTTTAAAATTTACCACAGAAAATGGGTTAAAACAGTTTAGAAATCTAATTTCTATGGTCATGTCACCAAGTAGAAACAAGATATAAAGTGAAAAGTCCACTCATCCTGTGTACAATGATTTTTATTATTGAGATATGTATTACTTATATTGGTGTTTGTGTAACTCAAAAATGTAGAACATACATGTCTATGTTTGCATTTCTAATACAAAGAAAATTCCAGAAAATGAAAATCTCAATTTTATAGCCCATATATTTACACCAACCATATATTTAGCCATAAGGATAATTATACCCAACACGGGCAGATTTTTCCCTGTAAAACAAAGCGTGCTCTCTTTTATTCTTATTTGCAACATTTTATTTTTGGGAATTAAAAATAAATTTCACGTTTCAATCCCTGGAAAACTTTTCTAACATTTCAGAACGCAACTACTAGAGAGGTGGCTTCACCAGGCTTGACACCGTCTTGCAGAAGAGTTGATCCTGAAAAGAAAATGTACAATAAACATGCAGTAAACAAAGAGAAACAGATTAGTACAGCTGATTAGCAAAAATGTACACATTAAACGAAACACCACAACATATTCCGCTGTTCAATGATTAAAATAACATCCCAAGTGCATAGCTGTCAACTACAAAACCCAAAAAGACAAAAGTGCAGGGAATAAATAACAAAAAGAAGCAAAAATATTTGGAAGATAAAGGAAATACTTTATTAATTACATAATTATATAACACAACCAAGACATAATCAGTTACACAATTAGACATGGAAAAAATAAAATTAAAAACAAAGTAACCAATCGCAGTGCCCCTCTCACTTTTCCAAAGCACTATATGAAATGAGAGGGTCGCTCTGATTGGTCGCTATGGGCAACAAAGTGAGTTTTAGACCTAGACAGTTTTCATACATGTGGCCCTATATATCTTAAGGTGACCCCTAATGGGTAATACAGCGGTGATATTGGTGCATAAGGAAAAAAGACAATAAATTACATATTATGCAAACATGCAAAGATACAAAGAAATAATGACTCATACACAAGAGCCTCATGTAAGAACACTGTCTAGGTCTAAAACATACATGCCAACTCTCCCGGTTTTGGCGGAAGGTCCCGCTAATGGGGTCCCCACCCCGGCAGAGTTGGCGAACCTCCCGCCGCCAGCAGGCAGTGGGGGTTCTTTAAATGACCGCGGCGCCAGAGTAGTCAGTCAGTCAGCAGCTGCACGATCCATGCAGCTGCCGTACAGGGAGGTGGCAGGAGGGATCGTTACCCTGCTGACTTCTCCTCCTGTATGTACAGCGCCGGTGCGCGCTGTACATACAGATCAGCGTTGCAGCGGGTGTGACGCGCGGCTGCACTCACCCCCCTGCGACGCTGAGTCGCTCGGCTGGGAGATGTCCGGAGCTGGTCGTGCTGCAGGGAGCCTGGTGAGGTAAGTGGCTTTTATTATTTTATTTTTATTAGCTATAAGGCATCTACCTGGCTAAAAGGGGCATCTACCGCTACAAAGGGGGCATCTACCTGGCTGTAAGGGGCACTACCTAGTTATGGGGGGCTACTACCTGGCTATAAGGGCACTACCTGGCTAGAGGGGGCATCTACCTGGCTTTCTTCCAAAGCCGCTATGCAGTTAGGTGGCGTGTGTGGGGCTTTTTTGAAGGGGCGTGGCACACCAACAAGATGGGCGTGTCTATGCAATTTTTTTTGCCGTGCCGCACTACGCGTGCCGTCCTCTTCAATCTCCTGCTTTTCCACTTTCAAAAGTTGGCAACTATGGTCTAAAACTTTCTTTGTTGCCCATAACAACCAATCAGAGTGCCCCCTCTCATTTTTTCAGAGCACTATATGAAATAAAAGAGGAGCTCTGATTGTTTGCTATGGGCAACAAAGACAGTCTTACACATAGACAGTTTTTTATGCATGAGGCCCTAAGTGTCTAGCTATCACCCACCACTCAGAATCAGTATGCAACTGACGAAGCCGTCTTTAGGCGAAATTCCCGTTGGGTACTGTCTGATGGGTGATGTCCAGTCTTTGTATCTTTGCACTTTTGCATAATATCTAATTAATTATGTAAAGTCACAAGCCACGGTCTGGCGCCTTGTCCATGGGTGCCCCCGCTCCCCTGCTTCCATAAGGGGTTGCACCGCGGTCAAGGTGCTGGTCTGCAGTCATACTTGCTCCTTACATTGTCTTCCATGTATGGCAGTGTACCTGATAATGTGTTTATGTTATATAATTATGTAATTAATAAAGTGTCTACTTTTTTTTTTTTTTTTTATTATATTCAATGCAATTTTGTCTTTTTGGGTTTATACTAAATGTTTCAGTTTAAATTAAGCCTCGCGTATACTGTACCTTTTATTATTTCATAGTGTTAGTGGAAATGTAATCTATATGACTCCCTATTATTTAATATTTTTTTAAACTTGTAACAACATAGGTGTGTTCCAGACTACAAACAGAACTAAATAGGATATTTACAAGCAGTCACATGCAATAGCTATACAAAGTGTGTATCAACTAAAAATATAGATGGACTCAATGTTACATGATTAAGTGAACAGACAGCAAGACAGATGATGGCAGAAACATTGTTGGTTGTGATACTGCAAGTAAAATCAATCCAGAAACAAGGCAAAAATTAATGATAACTGAACCCCTCAGCTAAGTCTTCCTAACTCTTTCCCTAAACCTGTCCCTGAAAACTGACCTTAACATCAAGACCTCTCTGACCCTATTCTGTCCCTAAAATGAACCCTAAGGATATCCCTAAGCTACTACTTAACCTGATACAGCAAATGGCTTTAGTACTCATGAACTCCTTAGGCAAGGCACAGCAGAAAACTATGTAAATACAAAATTGGGATTCCCAAACACTACATCAAGCTCTTTACAGAGCAATGCTGGACAAAAAGCACCTATAATTCTAAAACTGAATGCAAACACTTAGCAGATTAGCAGACAAACTATTCAGACAGAACAATCTTTCAGAACAAGCATTATAATCTACAATAGGTTACCTAACATAGCAAGCATTGTAGAGAAGATAGCAATAATCCAATCCTCTCTGTCGAGTTCAAGGTATGTTATCTGTTTTGACCTGCCCTAAAAGTTTTTTGAAGTGGTTGGAGTGTTTTTTGCAGTGTCCAAATTAGACACTGTGGGCGAGATGTATGAACGGGGCTGCGACAGATATCTGCCGTCTTTTCAGATGCAGCCCCGTTCATATATTTTTAAATCTCCCGCACACCACTCCGGGGCGCATTACATAGCCCCTGTGGCAGGAGGCGGGGTGCACTAGAACCGTAGCAAAGATACATCTTTATACCTTTGTTATGGCATTTCTGGGCGCATTACAGCTGGAACAGGTAGAGCACTTTCATAAATCAGGCACATTCTATACCATTAATATGCGCATGAAATTTGACGTGTTAATGCCAAATTTCATGCATGTTACCGTGTATGGTGCCTTTATGAGACATCATATTCTCATGTAGAAGCGGTGCTTTTTAGATTAAATACCTCTAGCTTATGTGGTCAAAATATTATTTCCTTATTATGTCATACAAAACTTCTGTGTGCCATATAGACATACAGTATAGTCCATCACAAACCATCTCTGTAATACAGCAGAGAGCATGAAACTTTATAGTTGCCATTCCCAAAGGTAACAGAGGGTTAGAGAAATCAAATTGTGGACCACACAAAGAACTGAAGGACATCTAAACAAGTATTCAAGAGCTCCCACACATTAATCTCTTTTGCTATGTTGGCTTTTAACCAGTCCCTCTCCATAACCAAAAATATCTGCCTCCTCCTGTATTTTGCAATACATGGCGGCCTTATCACACGCTGTTTAGGGAATTTTGGAGTCTTGTTTAGTTTTCTGTAAGTTACTTTGAAGGTGAAGCAGTGGAGTCAGCATTTTCTTTGAATTTCTTGTTTCACTGTGGGAATTGTTATCTGAAGTAATGAAGAAGGAAAACGAATGCCATGTACACAAAATATATATTTCTTAATTGACTGAAAACAGCAACTTGAACAGTTTTTCCAAATCCCTCTTTTTAGAGCTCATTATTTTAGGGTTTTATTAGGTTCACATGTTCATTACCACTATTAATACAAAAGTTAAAACTGCATTTCTAATTAAAAGCGAACGCAGGCTTTCTCGTAAATCACAGGGGTTGATTGGACAAACATGAGGCTGTGCTGTGTGTACAAGTGGCCAAACATGTGAACTGTAGCCCATCAAAATACAAAGCTGATCATCTGTGACAATGTCTCCAGCAACTTGGAATCAGTAGAAGAATAGAGCACATTCTGTATCAGTTTGCAGAGTGATTTACAAACTATTCTCTATGGCTGAGGGATTTAAGATGACTGCAGCTGCAAGGGCCGGATGCCTTAAGTGGATTCTGAGCAGGCTTGATATTAAAAGGGTGGATGTGTTTGTGTTCCAGCAGGTGGTCAGGAATCAGAATTTCCACTATGTATTTTGCAAAGTATTTTGTATCAGTGACAAATACGTTGTTTTGCCAAGTACATCCATAGTATGTACCGAAAGAAAAAGGTTTTCTCAGAGACTTTTTTAAAATGTAGAACAGTAGAGGCGTACCATATGATGTATAATGTAAACCCATCATGTGGTACAATAGGGTAGCAGAGAAATACGAGTATTCTGCAAATTTCGAACTTACAAAAGTATTTTCCATGCAGCTTTGGATGTAGCATAGCACAAGATGTCCTGGCAGATTTTGGCAGCTATCCATTATTGCGGCCCCCCAAAATACAGCCATCCACCTTTAGCCGTAACACACAAAATTACTATATAAGGGTAAGTTCACAGATTTTAATTAGGAATTTGTTGCGGATTCGACTTCGGATTCCATGTAAAAGTCCTTGTGTAATCCAATTGACATTCTTTTTAATGGCCAGTATAAGCTGTAGTTCACACATGGAACTTCAGCGTGGATTTTCCATACCACGAATTCCAAATCTTTGGTTTGAAAAAAAAAAAAAGAATTGTTATGTCCATTCTTTTGAATAGATCATTGTTGGATTCTGCTCCAGCAAAATTGACATGGTTTAGCCCCATTGATCCAAATCAGAGGTGAATAATCCTTCTGCAAAGCTAGAATTCTCAACAGAAATCCAAGGTATCACTTCAGATTTCTGCTGAGGATCTAACAAGCAGATTTTTCATTTATGCATCCTGTCTCTTCCCGGTTCAATTGTGGGTGGTTCTGTAACATTGATTAGCATATCAGTTCTGTATTCACAACTCTTCTAATTGCACTGACATGAGAACAGGAGATCTTATCTATCTGCTCTGAAGCTCTCTGCTCTAAAGTAGACAAGTAATTAGTCTCCTTGTTTTGTTAGAGATAACACACTCTGTTCTCAAGCTGCCGACAGTCCGACCTGTGGTGACTTCACTCCCTGCTCTCAGATGCCGACTTGTGTGCACTCAGAGCAAATACAATGTCTCTGATCTCCTCAACAAAGCAATATATTTTGAAAAAGTCTTCAATTACCTGTCACTACATGTTGAAAGCTAACCTTTGTAATGAGAAAACGCTTTTAATTTCTCAGTATGTATGATCATGCATAACACATTGATTGTAACAAAATATAACAAATTGTCACTTCTTACCATACCAATGTGTTTTATTTTACCTTGTGGTCAAAACCTTCTATTATGTAACCTGTTATGT
This sequence comes from Phyllomedusa bahiana, assembly GCA_025379985.1. Lineage (NCBI taxonomy): Eukaryota > Metazoa > Chordata > Amphibia > Anura > Hylidae > Phyllomedusa > Phyllomedusa bahiana. The sequence continues at coordinate 82,164 of JAODAL010007208.1, read as the reverse complement.
AGGGATATAAGTAGAAAATAATAAACATAACCAGCAATAAAGAAATTATGATCCCCTGGTGCCTCCTGATTGGCTGCAAGACTGCATTTGATACTGGTGCTTGTAGCACCAGTACCCAAATAAACTGCAATGTTATCATTATTATCATCACAAAATGCACATACAATATATGATCTTCTAGAACATTCAGATATTACATTATTATGCATTTATAGGTTTATGTAATGTCATCCATGATATGAACAGACAAGAAAAATGCTCCTTCACATAATTACAAGTACAACAGGACATAGAAGGGTACTTCAGAAAAGACAGCAAATTTAAACATTGTTCTTATAACCCTGATAGTTGTAAGCATACCCTGAGAATACATCTTCTTAGACACCTACCAAGATCTCTAATTGCTAACCCCCCCACTTTCTGTCACTCACACTTCTGTCACTCCCTGCACTTGAGCACTCACAGGCACTTATCTATATATAGATGTACTCTCTGCATATACATGTATTATAATTTTATTCATATATCTTTTTGGTAACATCCCCATGAGTTCCATGTTTGACAATGCTGTCCAGTGCACAACCTGTGCAATGTATGCCATCCTTGAGCAACAGTTCGAGGGGGCATACTGCTGTGCAAGATGTGTGCACACTGCACATTTAGAAGCCCGGATCCTGGATCTAAATGAGCAAGTGGCGACACTGAGATCCATTGCCAACTTGGAAGCGAGCCGGCTGCCCAATGAGCAATCACTCGCAGGTGTAGATACTGGGGAGGGTGGTAGCATGGAGGTGCAGGAACATAAGGCAGCTAGATGGGTAACAGTAAGAAAGAAGGGCAGAGGGACGAGTTCCAGGGAGGCTAGTCCTAAACTGGTACACCCCAACAAATTTGCAAGATTGGCGGATGAGGGGGATATCGGTTCAGAAATAGCATTGCTGCAGCAAGACACTACCCCTGTCTGCTCCAGTAAGATGGGGAATAGGAGTGCAGTCAGGCTAGACAGGTGCTAGTAGTTGGACTCAATTATTAGGGGCACAGACAGGGCAATCTGCCACAAAGACCGGGATCGTCGAACAGTGTGTTGTTTACCTGGGGCCCGGTTTCGACATATCGCGGATCGGATTGACAGATTGCTGGGTGGGCTGGGAGAATCCAGCTGTCATGGTCCACATTGGCACCAATGACAAAGTTAGAGGTAGGTGGAGTGTCCTTAAAAAGATTTCCGTGACTTAGGTCCAAAGACTCAAGAGGCAAGGACCTCCAGGTAATATTTTCAGACAAATTATTAAACAGTTCCACGAGCCACACACAGAGAGGCAGCGGGGATATTTTAGAGAAGTGAATAAGTGGCTGCAAAAATTGGTGTAGGAAAGAGGGATTTGGGTTTTTGAGAACTGGGATGACTTCTGCCTTGCCTACAGACTCTATGCTAGGGATGGGCTGCACCTCAAAGGGGAGGGGGCAGCTGTAGTGGGGGGAAGACAAAAGGCAGAAGATGGAGGAATATTTAAACAAGGACTGGGGGTGGGAGGTTACTACACATATAGCATGCAAGTAATAGGTGAAGATATGAGAGCTGGGAATTAGGAAAAAAAACCGGGGTGGAGTGGAGGGAGGGGGTGGTTAGCAATAGATAAAAATTATCAGGGAGAAAGGAATTAAAACTGAAAAATCTCTAAATTGCATGCAGACAAATGCCAGGAAGTGGGCGTGGGGGGGAGCTGGGGGGGGGGTGGGGGGGGGGGGGGGGGGGGGGGGGGGGGGGGGGGGGGGGGGGGGGGGGGGGGGGGGGGGGGGGGGGGGGGGGGGGGGGGGGGCGGGGGGGGGGGGGGGGGGGGGGGGGGGGGTGGGGGGGGGGGGGGGGGGGGGGGGGGGGGGGGGGGGGGGGGGGTGGGGGGGGGGGGGGGGGGGGGGGGGGTGGGGGGGGGGGGGGGGGGGGGGGGGGGGGAGGCGGGGGGGGGGGGGGGGGGGGGGGGGGGGGGGGGGGGGGGGGGGGGGGGGGGGGGAGGGGACAGAAATTAATGGGGGGGGAACTAGAAGTATTAAAGCTTGAAGAGTCACAGAAGCTTGTACAAAGAGAGGACCACGAGGAGTCCCGCTCTGGTGGCTGTTGCGAGCTCGGTATTCAGTGGGTTTGGCGGTTGTTTGGTTAAGGGGAAACCCCCTGTGGGGCGTGAGTGCAAGCCTGATGGGAATCGCGCTTACGACACAAGAGCTTGCCTCTGTCACGGGTATTGTTCCCTTTTCCTTCTGGGAGTGGTTTTTCGGCCTTAGCTTTTTTCTTATAGCAGTCACCCTAGTTATGCCTCGCCCTTTACAATGGCATCCGCCCATCACAGGGGGGGTGGCGGAGTCTTGTTCTGTGTCGCACAGCATGGTTCCCCGGGGGGACCAGTGCCCAAATATAGCCGAGGGTTCCAACACATGTTTATTCGCCGGACGGTTATCGCCGAGTTTTGTAACGTCCCCACGTCCGGGCTCACGACTGCATCGTGGGGTCATCCCCCCGAGCTTTGTGATACATCACACGTTGAGTCCAAGACGGTTCGCCGCCGGACAGGCGTGCGTCCGTTAACCTCTCACCCGCATGTTCCGGTGCATTACTCGTTGTGTAGGTATCTTCGATCTTCTTTGATCCTGCTCACTTGCTATCTGTAATCATTGTCAACTCGACCGGTTTAACCATTTCTTAACAACATACTAGGGGATTTTTCTACGAGGCTAAATGAGTCCCTGCCTTATTTCCAATTGTGCAGTCTAGTACATCAATAACTTCAGCGGTGATTCTGGCTAGTAGTATTCCCTTTCCGCCGAACCCTTTGAAAAAAGTGATGTACCCGACGCCACTCGAGGTGCGCGTAATGTTCGGCTAAGCAGCCGGAAATAGTTTTCTCGGACTTTCAGGTGGGTATTCGGCCGTGGGTGCCCTCTGTTTGGTCCTTGCTGCTTCGCGCCTTGGTTGTTATCCCTACAGCGAACGGGCTCCAGGCGTGTGTAACGTACCTCACAGAACTCCGTCAGTCACCTCTACCCCCTCTGGTTGGGTAAGCCTTGTTAAGTATTTCGTATTTTTTTTGCCTCTCAATCTTGTTCCAGAGGCTTATTCCACCCTTAAACTGAGCCAGACCAAGATACTTTGTGGTGTTGAGATTGTACCAGTGAAGATCCGCCCAACTTCCCATTGTGTTCTGAGATAGAGATGATTCCTTGTGTGTTCTGACAAAAAAATCAATCAGACTTGGGGGTATGTTTGCGCCACCGCCTCCTTACTAATCCATTGCTCACATTTAGAAAAACCCACTTAGTTCTCATGTCGAGGGTTTCGCTGTGCTGATCTATTCTGACTTCCATCCCGTGGAACTTACCCAAGGTTTCGGTCGTCGGCGGCGCCATACTTTGTGCCCCAGGCCTTAAGGGGTTTCCGTTTTCTTGCCTGTGCGGCTCTCCCGATTATGTTCACTCCCCGTGTGTTGAATGCACGTCCATTTCATTACGAGCTCGAGACTCTGTCTTGTCGGCCACCCACCTCCCGGCCCCTGCCCTACTTCCACGTTGCGGTTGCAGGCGTTAGGGATCCGTGTGTTGTTACATTGTCCGGATAACATCATAGCCTTCACAACGGTGCAGCCCCCATCGACGCCGTGGTATATACGCCATCGTAGTCGCGCTAAATGGTCTAGTCGGCCTTCGGCTACCCTCGCCCACACATCATACAGCTTCTGTCATCATGGAACGCGTCGGCGCACGGGGGATTGCCGGTTAGCCCCCCCACTGTAGATAATAGAGTACCTCTGATGCAGCACTCAACATTATTCTCACCCTCGTAACCCGGCGGCCCCAGGCACGATACGTTAGGTATTTTATTCGCGATCTGTTCCCTGAATCTTGAGGCTTGATCTAAGGTTGTGTTGGTGTTTAAAATGGGTGGGGGGTCGTGTTGGCAGGTGTGCTGCCCTGCTCAGCTATAATCACTTGCCCCCCGTATTCGTAGACCTCGACACCCTGGCGTGCGCTTATACCCTACTGGGGAGACACGTGGGTGGAAAAAAAACCCGTGGATTTCGTGAAATGCCCTAATCCCTCCGAGTGTAAAGCCCTTTCTCTCTGGCAATAGTGTTATCGGCCCCAAGAGTCGTAAGCCCCTTTAATTCCCGCAATATAACTTAATTTAAACAGCCGGGGCCGCTGTCGTCCTTTCAGTACCGTAATCCTTTCAGTCCTGGTCAAAGTACTGGAGCCTTCAATCGACCCCAGCTCCCCCGACTGGCTCCCTTGTACGCTATCATTCCACTTTTCTACGTGGTTTCTTGCCTCAGGAAGATTGAGACGCTAAGTCGTCTCGTGGGGAATCTTGTGAGCTATTGAGCCCGAATTCCGATTCAACGCGTGTATAACCTTCTGTTTTGTTGTCCATATACCCCGATCTTAAGATGGAATGTTGTGGCTTTCTCGGGGAGGGGGGGTGGTGGGTATAGGGTGGTTATGCGGCCCACAGATTGATCCTCACGATCAATGCCCCCCCATGCGTCGGCCTCTAGTGCGTTCGCGCGACCGCAAAGTCCGCTGGGACGGGGTTTGAAGGACGCTTTGACCCGTTACATGAAATTTCTCTTTAGAATACGGACCGGGGGATCCCCGAGCGCCATACACAGCGCTTGGATATGTTGTGCCAATAATATCTCGCTTCGCAGGTTGAGAAGCGCATTACCGTCTAGCGTTGGGGGTGTGTTGTGTGTTGGGTGTTGAGTAAGGGGTTTACCATTACGCTCCGACGGCATCATGGGCGTTGTGTCACGGGGGCGTGCACTCATCGCCTGACATTGGATCACGCCAGTGATCACGTTGGGTCCATGTTCTGTTGCCCAGGTGGGGGTCATACGCCACACCGTGCTCAGAAAAGAAACAGCACCGGTTCCCATAATTCACCTTGATGTCCTTAGGTACGCCGAACTCGCTCGTGTAATTACCTCGACCCTGTCATCTTGAGCTATCAATTTCCGATATATGTTTTCCGGGGACCATATTATCCCTAAAATTAGTGACCATTATTGGGTATTGACGACAACTATGTGATAATTTGTGGTTTCATCACATGAAAGACCACCCCAGGGACGTTCATAAAACGGAACCTGACCACGAGACTTCTCGCAGAATCCACTATGTTTACCCACAAGTGACATATTGGGGCCCTATCTTTCTTTCAACCATAATCAAAAAAGTCACTTACACCGTTGAATGACACAGTAAATATCGCACTTTGCAGCCATCCACAGCTCTTGTAAAGTAATCAACACAATATAGTATAAAAAGTTATTAACAAAAGGAACTGGGATAAGTTGGGAGCCTTGCAGTGGTAAAAAGGCAGATGATGTTTAACACTGAAAAATGCAATGTATGTCACATTGGGTGAATAGAAATCCATACATTATTACAAGTTAAATTAAAAACACTGTGTTAAAAGGGAGTGACATGGAGGAAGGACGATTGTGGACCAGAGGACAGTAAACCATAATTATGTAAGCAGCCAGTGTCCAGGCAGCGAGCAGCCAAGAGCAAATAAGAACGAAGTGGGTCATTAAAAGGGCATAGATGCACATATGAGAACATTAAATCTCCTCATTAAACAAGTCACAGGTTAGACACCCCATGTAATATTGTGTACATTTTTGTCACCATTGCACAGTAAAAGTACTTGTAGATGCTAGAACAGTACAAAGGGCGGGCAAACAAAAAATAATAAAAGGCTTAGTGTGGACTAGCAGTACACAGAAGATTGGCAAGATTAGGGTTATTATAGTTTAGAGTAAAAGAAGGGCTTCAGGGTGGACATAATAAAAATGTTTAAATACATCAACAGTTCAATATAGAGATTCTCTCCCAAGATTTATTTAAACACAGGGCTGTAACTAGAAGCAATGGTGCATCCTTTACGTCTTGAGGAACGAAAGTTACTACAAAAACATGAAAGGATTCTTAACTGTAAGAGTCAGTGAGACAATGTAATTTGCTCTGCAGAGGGACAGGTCATGGTGAATTCAAATAACCGCGGTTCAAAAATGTTTGTGATGCATTTCTGGATGCGTAATAATATAACAAGATATAGTAGACTAAGGTTCATGAGAGGGGTCATTGATCACAGGGTTTTTCTGTATTGGCCAGATTGGAGTCAGGAGGAATTTTTCCCCTAAAATGAGGACAATTGGTGCTTCTGTACCTAACAAAGTGGATTTTTGCCTTCCTCTGGAACAACCCCATAGGCACAACATGCTGAACTAGAAGGACGACTTGTCTTTTTTAGCCTTACAAACTAATAGAAACTATGAAACTATGAAATCTAGTACTGTCCCGGGTAGAAAGTTCATCAAGTTTTATGTAAACTACCCTATATTTATGATTGGATGATTGTGTAAACTAAGCACTTCTCATCTTTTATCTTTCCTCTATTCCCACATAGATTGTAAGCTCTTGCGACCCTCACACCAAGTCTCTGATCTGTCAGTAGCTTTTTACTGTGTAATGTCTTCTTGTCTATACTTATATCCTCTATATCGTTAAGTGCTGTGGAATATGCTGGCGTTATATACATTATTATTATTATCCTTCTGAGAATAAAGGTTCTGAATAAAAACCCCTTTAAGTGGTCAATGCAAAACCCACATACTGTATGTGGCCAATACTTATAGCAGCACAAAGGGATAAAGAGACAACTAGGATAAAATATTGCCCCAAATCTTAGTTTCTTGGCTGTAGGCAGAGCATGAACACATGTAAGGCCATGTTCACACGGCTTAAAATGGGACATATTTCAGTCCGTAATTACGTGCCGTAGTGCACAAGAGAACTATGGATTACGTCTCCTCTCCCTGCTCGGCGATCCGCCGCGGGGATATAAGTGGCATGTCATTTTCTGCAGTGTATAACGCGCCGCTAGTAATGATAGTCTATGGGACGGCGAGGTGCCGGCCGACCCCCCCGCTCCCGCCCCCAGGCCACAACGGGTAATTGCGTAGGTCGAAATATACGCCGCCTCAAATATCCTTGTGAAATCAGGCCCTTAAGGTATAGAGCGAACAATCTCAACCACCCCTCCTCCATTCCTCCTACAGCTGTAGAAGAAATCTTCGTAAAGCATTGTCTAGATTGGAATAACTCTGTTAAGATATTGTCCTCAGTGATAGCACTGATACATAAATTTAATCCTCCTAACTGTCCGGGATGAAGCAGGACAATTCCAGATTCCAGGGAGTGTCCCGCTGTGTTAGGTGGTCAGAGGCAGGTTCTGGGGAACGAGGGCACATGCTTTGGATCCTTTGGCACTGCTTTTCAACTGCATGCACCTCCATGAAAGTTACAGTTGAAAACTTTGGAGGACCTATCTATTGGCCTCCTGCTTCACTAGCTACTCTTGCAAGATACAGCCTACAGGAAGTTGGGAGGAGCATCTTGACATACATGGCGTGATGACATCACAGCATCGTTCTGCTGCTGCACAGCACCTGGAGGAGCCAAATGCTCGGCAGCACATATGCAGAGGTAAGTGACACTTTTTTTTTTAAATTAGCAGAATGGGGGTACTATTTAGGATGCAGAGGCCTATCTAACTACTTACTGATGGGTTACCTACCTTCTTATTGGGGGTTTACCTACCTACCCAAAAGGGTTCTTATCAACCTAATGGGGGGTAGCTATATACCTATCTACTTACCTACCCACAGGGGGTTCTTACCTACCTCCCTATTTAATGGGAAAATTGCCTAGCTACCTATATAATGGATGACTTGCCTTCCTATATACTCAGTAGATTTTACCAAATGGGAGGCCTACCTACCTTGGTACCTACCTACTTAATAGATTCTGAGTAAAATATATGTTTGCACACATAATCTGCTAAATAATATACGTGTAACCTATGTCTAATTGTGGATTTACTTACGTCTAAAAGATGGGTTTACCTTTATTTCTCCTATATTACTAAGGGTGAGGACTACCTTATATATAAGGGGATGTACTACGCTACTATAATTGGACATTTTGTTGATTGAGGTGGGGGAAAAGTGAAGAGTCTAAAATGTTTATAGAGACAATTGGTGCAAATAGGAAGTCACCTCTGAGCCACTAGATGTAAATGCACTGTAATTTCTTATACAGAGCTCCTGTGTACAACTGGTATCTACCACTTATGGTCACTATATGTAGGTAATTTTGGTCTTGATTTAATGTTTTATATTCAAGAACTGTATGGCATTATTATTGTTACTATGTGGTGGTGATAGGGATGTAGAAAAGTTTATCCTGACAGTGATATTTTAACACACTATGTTATCTGTTCTTAGATCACAGCAAAGCTATTAAAAGAGATGAGATAAATTTCTGTACCACAATCTGTATGTGGTCATGATGTTGTGGGTTATTTGTGGTTTTATGTGTTTATATTCTGGCTTGGTCCTCTAACAATATGGAAGTAATGTTAAGTCATTAAGTAGTGGTGATATGTGGTCATGATGTAGAGTATTATTTATTCCTAATATAGATTCTACATACTGGGAAGATGCCTGGAGTATGTGAACATGTGGATATAGAGTGTGATCGGAAAGGAGACTCCTGTCCCATAGGCTTTGCCACCCAAGTGCATGTCGAAAGGTTGAAAACTTCAGCCCCTGGCTCCCGATGGACTCTGATTATCAGCATTGGGAGTATATCGCTGTTCCAGTTACATTTGTATATTGTTTTCATTGGTAATATTGGTCTTAGTTTACTGGCTTTGTCAGTAACATTATGATGGTATTAGTCACTATCTAGTGGGGTCATGCGCTGATGTGGTCCTTCTATACTTACTGACCTGCAGAATACAGATAACAAGTCAACTAAATTTTTCAGTGTAAACTCCCAACAAAGACCAAAGCCAAAAAGGCACAATTGCACAATTTTTTCTCCAGTTCACCCCACAAAAATGTTTTTTTTTTGGAGGGGGGTTAGGAGGCAAGAGGGAACAGATGCTTTGGCTGCATGACTTGTTTTTCTTTTTTTTTTCAGCCAGCCCCATTTAAAATACATTTTCTTCTATTAAACAATCCCTTTAAGTAGAAGTAATTTTCCACAGCACACTACACCACAGACAAGTAGCGTACCGGGTGTTAGAAATATTGGTCCACAGCCATTGTCTGGGCATAAGGGGCCCAAGCTGAAGTTTTGCACCAGCACCCATGAGTCTTTAGCTACACCCCTGATGGACAGGCATGGTGCTGTTTCAGGGAAACAAAACAGTCCTTTTTTCTAGACCTGGACAAAACTTTCAAAATTGTTCATAATGATTCTGAATGATAATCTCTTCATGTAAATAGACATAATAGCAGAAAAAATAAAATGACTCTTTAGATATACCTAGCAGAAAATATCTAACAATATTATTTATTATTAATGTTATCTGTAATTTGTATATTGCCAAATACACTTATCGTACAGCACCATGACATGCTATAACATTTCTTTTATTTTTAATGATGAAATAATTTTGGGGAAAATCTATAAAAACGAACATTTTTCCTGTAAGACACCTAGTGTATCCTTTGGGATGGTTTTTCCTGTTTCTAAATCATCTATCAACAGCCGCCCTGCTAATTTGTATTGTTTTAGCTGTCTTTTCATCCTCCTGATCGGACATACTTGTGATATTACATTGCACAACCCTGCCCTTTATACCGCAGCCAGTATAAGGATTGTCAGAAGAAGGTCCCATGCCGCTGATTAACACAACAAACAACTGTGTTGTGACATCTTAACATAATCACTTGTATCCAGCTGGTATAAAGGTGCTCTGAGTGAGATGTGAACAGATGACTGATTCATACAGTGCATGCGTTCGATCTTCCAAGGAAATTCGAATTGTGGGTGTACCTCATCTCTGAATTGCTTAATCCACTGTAGGCAAAGGTAAATAAAGACTATTACCAAATACATTGCTGTTCTGAGTTTGCTTCTCTTCAGAGTTAGAAGCAGATCTTATCTCCTGCTTTTGAACACAAACATTCGTAGTTACTGGCCACCTCTCTCTCTGCTCTTACAGACAGGAGCAGTGGCTGTGATGAGGACTCACTCCATGTTCCTTGCTTAAATTATTTACTGACAAGCTTTAACCCTTTAGAGCTCTGTAGCATTGTGCCCTGGTATATACAAACCTCCAGCACTCATGTCACTGTAAGGCCATGTCTCCACGGCACGGGTTTTCGGACGGTTTTTTCAGCCGGTTTGTGGTTTTTCAGACCGCCTGAAAAACCGTCCGAAAATGAGCACATTTGTGCTCTATGGAAAACCCGTGCAGCAGTCCCCACTGCAAGGGTTTTGCCGTCGGACGGTTTTGCCGCCGGTGGTCCGGCGGCAAAACATTGTAGAAGCACAATCTTCCGTCCGGTTTCCGGACGGAAGATGTGCTTCTCAATGGGAGGGGGAGGGCTGTTCTCCGCTCATCGCGGAGAAAAGCCGTCCCCCCCCCCGCGGCCATGAGCACGGCCGCAAAACAGGACAAATACCGGCCGGCAAACCGGCCGGTCTTTGTCCACTGCCGTATGGATGCGCCCTAAAGGTACATTCACATGACAGAATTCAGTGCTGAAAAAGTCAGCATTGAATCAGCGCTCGGCAGAAATTCTATGATTTTCCAAGGCAGATTTTCTGCCTCCTATTCCTTATAATGGGCGGCACAGAAAATGCCTTAAAGAAGTGACATGTCAATTCTTTGTCGCCACTGAAAATTTTTATTGCCAAAAAGAATACAATGGCGAGGAAAGTCAGCTTCATATGAACCACAATGCTGATTTTCCATAGGGAACAATGCAAGTCAGCATATAGTTGGATTGAACACTTATTCTGAGACAGATTCAGTGCCTGAATCCATGCCAGAAACTGTCCAAATCTGTTGTGTAAACATGTCGTAACTGGATCAGCTAGGAATAGCATAGACCGGGGTATAGAGGTAGCAGTCGCTACTTGGCCCAAGAGTCTGAGGGGGCCCAAAGGATCCTCAGTCACATATAACTACACCAGTATAATCAGTGGCACATGGTAGGCCGGGGCACTTTTATAGATTTTGCATTGGGGCCCCAAAACATAGATGATATGCCAATAAGTGCTATAGGACCACCCACAGCCTAAGCAGGACGTGTGAGTCTAAAGCTGCCCATAGCTTTGTGAAACAGCATGGTGAGAAAACCCCTTTAATGTAAGACAAGTCTAAAAAGCAATTTTTCATTGATCAACTGAAAATACAGTAAAATTCTGAAAGATATGGAACTCACCTCTTGAACTCACACCTATTTTAAGAACAAAGATCCCCTTACCCTCAGTTCTCTTTTTTTTCCACAGGTGCAATGAATGGAAAAGTGGCCATGCATGCACAGCTCTCTCCATTCTCTTCTATGGGAGTTCCAAGAACAACTTAGTAACTTTTTACTCAGAACTTCCATTAAAGTGAACAAAGAGATCCACATAAGAGCAGCCATCTCTCTGTTTGCTTCGCCTATGGCAACATCAAGGATGGGGGTATGTGAACCCCTTTTCCCAAGATTGCCATGTGACCACGTGCACCAGACATTTATAACATGTCCTATGGCTATGCTTTAAATGTATGTAATAGAAATACCCCTTTAATAAAATAATTTTGAAACTAAATACAGCATAAATCATAAAAGCAGCATGCTGTCTTGTCCCTTCTGAATAATGGGAGTTAAAGGAACTTCAGGACACCAGCACTGGATATAGAAGAAGCCATAGAAACACATCTATCAAATTTAAGCTTTAGCTAAGTATCACTTTGTAGGGCTTTTCTTTGTAACTCAGTTTGGCGGCTGGAGAATGTGATAAATGAGTTTACATGGTCTTATAAACGCTATAAGTAAGTGTATGTTGTTTTAATCTGGTAATGATACAGCAAACTGTTTAAATTTCCACCACCTCTTGGGAAATCAAGATTTAGGGAAGAGAAGGAGAGAAAAGCTCCAGCTAGAACAAGATGTTATTTTAATGACCATAATGAATAGACCTTGATGGTTTTGGCTGTTCTCGCTGATTTTAATGTTGGCTCTTTCTACTACAATTAGCATTTTGAATTCCTTTGTGCTATTCTCATAGACTCTTCTGCTTCTCATCTCCCCTGAATTTAAGACTTCCGTTTGTTTGACTATACCATGTATAATGAGGACATTGGGTGATGTTGTGGTAGTAGCGAAAGCTGTTACATCAGCCCAACCCTAATATGGCTGCTCAAAATTTGCTCTGGAGAAGAAGAAGAAGAACAGAACTAATACATTCTGTGACCCCCAGTGGAGTCTGAAGGAACTAGATGTGATCATATTTATTCATTTACCATCGTAGTGCCATCCAGGGCTTGAACAAGGTATTCTGGTGACCTAGGCAAATAAGGCATTTAGCGCCCCACCCCTCCCTTCCCAATGTAAAATTCAGCCCACTCCATACCTCCTTGCACCCCCTTCCTGTCTGGAATGAAGTGGAGCCCTAGGCAGTCACCTACCTTCACCTACCCGTCATCCCGGCCCTGGTGCCATCTTATATTGGGAAAAACGATGCCAATAAAATGCCATGACGAGTCATTTGTAACAAAATCATTAATTGTCGTGACTTCTGACACCTCAAACAAAGAGACTAGAAAAGACTAATATCAAATTCCAGTTTGCAGGAATCTATAACCTGTAGCCTGTCTATTTCCTACTCAGGAGAACAGCAATCTAGCTCCAGCTTGTGGGGTAGGTCTCTTCCTGATTGTAATTAGAATGATATATACACAGCCAGCCATGCTCCTCTAAAGATCATCACAATAGAAGTTCATTGTAAAAACTAGTGCTCGAATAGGTTAATACTGTATGTAATACATAGAAGCAGGACCTATTCTGACCAGTGATTTAATGCCCTGATTAAAGGGGCTCAGTAAAAAAATAAAATGTCTATATACCATTAGTGTTGGGAGCCTGTTTGATTCAATACAGGCTCAACCAGGATGTCCTGAATTAAAATTTTTTCCTTACCCTATCCCTAAGGGGCCGTTCACACGGCTTATTTCGCCGCGGATTGGCACCGTACTGCGCAACGGATTTGCACTGCAGTACGGCGCAAATCCGTCGCAGTAATTACGGTAATCCACAGTTCTCATAGAGAACAGTGGATTCCGTCGCTCCTACCCGCTCGGCGAATCCGCCGGGCGGGGAGAAAGTTATTTGCACATTATCCAGGCGCAATACGCGCCGTGGATAATGCAAGTCTATGGGGCCGGGGGGCCGCGCCCCCGCCCCTTTTTAAAACCGGAATTGCGAGCGCAATCCGGCTCGCAATTACGGCTTGAATAAGCCGTCTGAACTTTGCCTAACTGTGAGGAAAATTGGCCCCCATCTTCCACACATGTCACAAGGAGGCAATTAAACAAATGCTCCATCCATAGTAAACAAGCCCAGCAGGCAGTTGAGCCTCAAAGGATTGTCAGTTAAATTTCGTTAGCCCCCTTTACCCGGGGCCCCCCTTATGCCAGTCCCCCCATAAAGAGTTGGACCAGCCTCAGCGGGGCAGAAATTTCATAAGGATTTATAGAAGAACCGTGCATCACAGGCACATTTCAGTTTCATATTTTTAAATATGAAGCATCTCAAATGCATAGCCGTCACTCCTGCATTTGTAGGGCACAAGGGCAGAGAAAAACGGAAGGCTTGGTCAGGGAACAAAGCAGAAGGCCAGTGTTTGGTACCAAGTCACAGCTTAGGCCCATCTGTTCTGTCCTATCAGTGGGGTCGGTTTGTCCCCAAACCCCCCCCGCGATATAACCTATCTTGTGTCCAAAGCCAAAAACTGCATGGCCTGAGAGGGAGGAGACTGTATACTGTCCCAGGGGTGTGACATGGGGTGTGAAGGTGATGTAGCATGGGATGTGCCAGAACAGTTATAAGTCGATGCCCAAGTGGGCCCATTGTTGCTTCTATTGGAGGAAGGTACCTGCACCAGCATTCCAGGAGCATCCACATACAGGAGCAAGGCCACATTCACCCCCCCTTGTGTCCAGCCCAAAGGCCCCAAACAAGGTAAAAAGACACATCTTGCTGTTCTTTTCTTAACCAAAACCGTATTTGCACCTCTGACCAATATCTGTATAGTTATACCCCTATGTATGTATTGTTTGTCTAGTTTGCTCACAAGGCAATTCAATATTTAAACTTTAATACTGAGCTGGTCTGTTGTCTTAATCGCCCGATCTCATGTGTCCTCTTTTCTCAGTCTTTAATATATCGCCACCTGGGGCTGATTCCTGGCCTGGTTATAATTCTGTAATGGACCGGTCTTATGACTAACAAGGATCTGGTGGCAGTCTACCGGGCTGGCAGAGATCTGTTTCACCAGTGTGGGCAAACAGATATCTCCCTGCCATTCAGGGTTGTGGGCGAGTGAGGTATCCTCTCGCACTTTATGGGTCTTCCTGTGCTGTGTGGACAGGGGTTAACTGTGAAACCGCATCCGGCTGACCTTGTGCACCCCTTGGGGGAGCGCAACCTCAAGTCAGGCCGTCAATCCTCGAGTGGGCGCTGGCTTTTCCTGACACTAACTATAACTGCAAGCCTATCCCTTAGCTAAGGTTAGGGTTGTTTAAGAGATTTTATTGGGTTAGCTTTGTGGGCCACTAAAGCAATGTTCCTGTTGCAATCTGACTTTCAGCTATTTCACTATAGACCTGATATAAGGTGATGCTGGTTGCAATGTCTCACGTCACTTCCAGTTATTATAACATTGGGGCTATGTAGAAGTAATCAGGCATGACATCAGACACAACAGCATCAGTAACCAGAAGTGTCCAATGTCACGTTAGGTTACCATAATATTGGGCCTATAGTAAAGGAAATGGAAGTGACGTTGGATGGGATATCGGACAAGAAGTTAGGTTGCAACAGAAGCCTAGCTTCATCGGACAATAAATTAGGTTCTTTAAAACCCCATAAACAACCCTAATGCTATATTAGTTATTTAATTTATTGGTCTGCCAATGCTGTGCTCCAGTTGCATTTGATTTACTGGTGGCTTTCACCAAAAATCTATTTTGACTGACCCAAACCAGAGCGCTCACCACGACCCTACTAAGTGCAGGTGAGGCAGGGGATCGCCCGGGGTGCCTGGGCGCCGCTCACCAGAGGGGGTGACGCAGCTGCCCGCCTCGCTGCCTGGTGCTTACTCTTTGACTCTACATGGCTGTTTTACAATGGCTGTGCAGAGTCAGCAGCTGCACACTAGCTGTTCCTACAGGAAGGAGGCAGGATGAATCATTACCCTTCTGCCCTCTCCCTTGTACGTAGTGAGTGCTGTACATACCCACCAGCATCGCAGGGGGCGTGATTCACGGCTTTCCTCACAACCCTGCGACACTGGATCTCCTAGGTCGGAAGCCTCTGCCAGAACAGGAGATCCCAGGAGCTGTGTGGCAGCGTGAGCGAAGTGATGATGTCACACCGCTTACACTATTCATCACCTCCCCGACCTGCCGTACGACCATAGAGAGGTGAGTAGCTTTTTTTTTTCATTCACTACAGGGGGAAATAACTTCCTGGCTACAGGGGGCAACAATTTGGCTACAAGGTGGAAACTATCTGTCCAAGGGGGCAACTATCTGGCTACAATGGGGAAACCACCCATCCAATGGGGCAACTATCCGACTACAAGGGGGAAAACAACTGTCCAAGGGGGCAACTATCTGGCTACAAGGGGGAAAACAACTGTCCAAGCGGGCAACTATCTGGTTACCACGGGGAAACCACCCGTCCAAGGGGGCAACTATCTGGCTACAAGGGTTAACTATCTGGCTACAAGGGGGAACCCAGCAGTCATATTACCTGACTGCAGAGGGCAACTACCTAGCTACAGGGGGATAATTACTACCCAGCTACAGGAGGTGGCTATCTGGCTACAGCGGGCATATTACCTGGCTACAGGGGGACAATTACTACCTGGCTACAGGGGGCTACTACCTGGCTACCAGGGGTAATTACCTGGTTACAGGGGGATACTTACCACCTGGCTACAGGGGACTACTACCTGGCCACAAGGGGCTACTACCTGTCTACGGGGGGCAGCTACCTGTCTCCAGAGGGCATACTACCTGGCTACAGGAGGATAATTACTACCTGGCCACAGGGGGCTACTACCTGCCTACAAGGGGCTATTACTTGGCTACAGGGGGCTACTGCTTGGCTACAGGTGGCATATTACCTGTCTACAGGGGGCATTTAACTACCTGGCTACAGGGGGAAGCTACCTCGCTATCAGGGGGCAACTACCAGGGGGAATATAACTACCTGGCTACAGGGGGCATATAACTACTTGGCTACAGGGGGCAGCTACCTAGCTACTGGGGGCAAATAACTACCTACAGGAACCTATATAACTACATAATCGGGATCTATATTTTTACTTATTGGGAGGCCTATATAACTACCTATCTACTTAATATGGGATTGAGAAACCTACCTATTGGGGACCTATAAGTCTACCTACCTAATGGGTGCTATACACCTACCTAAATGAGGACTACCAACCTATGTTTAGGGTGTACCTACATACTGTCTTACAGAATTTAACTACTTCCTATATTGGTATACAAAACAAGACTAAAACTTGATTCACAAATGGGAGCCCCATAGCCTTTTGGGGGCACTTTTACTGTTTGGGGCAATAGCTGGTAATTATTACCATTTGGGTCGCTACAGATGGGGAGTTTGTATAGAGATAGGAATTGGTAGAGAAGTGCTGAAAAACTGAGGAGTCTAAGATGTTTGTTTAGTAAATTCTACAGTGAAGAGTTGGGGCCCGGAGAAGATATCATGTCGGTCTGGAACAGGTGGAGAAGAAGAGGAGAAAGAGAACAATTCTTCAGAGACGTCTCCTGTGTCACTGGATGTAACTTTAATGTAATCGCTTATATGTCTGCAGAGCCTCGGTACAATTGGGAGCCATCTCTTTATGGTCACTGTATGCTGATAAAATTGGTTGTAGTATAATGGCTTATATTTAATGATATGGTGTACTATTCAGTCACTTTTTGGTGGTGTTATGTGATCACGGTGTGGTGGTATTATTTGGTCACTATGTAGTGGTGATATCTGGTGGTATTATTCAGTCACTTTGTGGTGATGATGTGTGGTCTTAGTAGGACATTGGTACTATTAGCCTGGGGTTCTGGTTTTGTGTAGCGGTGTAATTTGGTTACTGTATAACGATTATTTAGTGGTTTTATACATAGCACATTATATTAAAACTTTTTGTATATTTAGGCTTTGGTTGATGGTGATGCGCTGTGTCGCATCGTGGCGCATTATATTAAGGGGGGTGAGAAATTTCTTTACTCCGCCCTGAGTGCAGTTTAGTCTAGGAATGGCTCTAGCTCCCACCTTCAGGTCATATTGGACTTTGACTTTAATTTGAAGGGCAACATTATTTACCATCCAAGGTGATATGAATCTGATTACACAAAGCCCTTTTCAACCATGAACACATAAAGCTCTGTGTACCAAGCCAAAACGTTGCACTTTTGTTTACTGGATATGGTTATATAAATTTTACCTTGTATGGACATCCAGTATATTCTTAATTGACATCTATACTGAAGTTTATGGTAAGGGTTGAAGGTGCTACTTTATCTACTGTATGGATCAAGTTCTTCAGTTAAGAAATTCTTTAGTAGACTGCTGATGATGATCAGGTGCCGTTGAGTCATTTTCGACTCATAGCGACTCTGTGAATTGTTGTTCTGAACTGTGATTGGTTTTCAGTTAGTCTGCAAACTATAGAGAGTTTGGCTCCTATATCTTTTTCTGTTGTCTTAATCCAACTCATTGTTGGTCTTTCTCTCTTCAGTTTACCTCTACCTTGCTGCACATAATGTCTTTCCCTTTGCATGATGTGTCCAAAGTCTGAGAGTTGCAGTCTTGTCATTTGAGCCTCCAAGGAAATTTCAGTTTTAGGCAATGTTCACACGGCTTATTGCCGGCGTAATTGCGGGGACGGATTTCGCCCTGCAATTACGCCGGCAGCCATGCAGGGGGGCAGGACGGGGGGCCGGCAGCTCGTCGGCCCCATAGACATTCATTATTCACGGCGCGTACACGCCGTAAATAATGTGCATGTCATGGTCTCCCACCTCGGCAGATTTGCCGAGCGGGGAGGAGAGACGGAATCCACAGTTCTCTATGAGTGGATTGGGACTGGACTGGAGAAAAGTTAGCACAGGTTTTTATTTTTATTTTATTGGGGCCCCAAGAGCAGCCTATTAGTTTTTTTAGGAACTGCATAACCCATCTCTGCATTTGAAGATTCTGTCGCTACTGTGGAAATAAAGGGAAAACTTTGACACTAAATTTTGTGGATCCTGAAAGCAGTCTTGTGAGGAACATGACAAAAGTCACCGCCCAGCAATTGTCACTTCAAATTCACACAGATTGCAGAAGTCACCCAAGCTCCCCTACTGTGCAACACATGTCATTGAGGAAGCACTCACCTAAACAAATGTTCCATCCATAGGAAACCACCCCAGCCGGACGTTGAAGCATCAAAGGATGGTCAGTTGATTTCTTGAGCACCCGGGCCAGGCTAGAGTACACACGTAGAATGCCAGAGTTTGGTACCAAGTCGTAGCTTAGGCCCATTTGGTTCTGATGGTACCACTGGCTTAGTTCTGTCCCAATGCCCTGCTGCAATATGATCCATTTTGTGTTGAAAGCCTAAAACTGTATGGCCCGAGAGGGAGGAGAATGTAGACCAGGAATCCCCAACCGCCGGTCCGCAGACCGGCACCGGGCCGTAGCGCAACCTCTGCCGGTCCGCGGACCCATCTACACTTGATACCGACCAACCGGTGACTTTAGTCCGGGCGGTCGGCATCTGCTCTGTGCGGCTGTTGTATTCCGGCTGCGCAGACTTAGCAGCTGCACACAGCGTGCGGCTGCTTCACTATAGAGTAAGCAGGGGCGGTTCATTACCATCTCTGCTTTCCCTATCGCTGTAGAGGGGGCGCTCACTGAGCTGCGCATCTACAGATCAGCGGTGCAGGGGGTGTGACGACACCTCTGCTTCATCCCCCTGCGCCGCTGATCTGAATCACTACAGGGGGCCTATATATGAATCACTACAGGGGGCTTTATATGAATCACTACAGGGGGCTTTATATGAATCACTACAGGGGGCTATATATGAATCACTACAGCGGGCTATATATGAATTTATTACTACAGGGGGCTATATATGAATTTATTACTACAGGGGGCTTTATATGAATCACTACAATGGGCTATATATGAATCACTACAGGGGGCTATATATGAATTACTACAGGGGCTATATATGAATCACTACAGGGGGCTATATATGAATTACTACAGGGGGCTATATATGAATCACTACAGGGGGCTATATATGAATCACTACAGGGGCTATATATGAATCACTACAGGGGGCTATTTATGAATCACTACATGGGGCTATTTATGAATCACTACAGGGGGCTATATATGAATTATACAGGGGGCTATATTGAATCACTAAGGGGGCTATATATGAATTACTCGAGGGGGCTATATATGAATTTATTACTAAAGGGGCCATATATGAATTTATTACAACTACAGGGGGCATTATATGTATTTATTATTACCACAGGGGGCCTATATTTATTTGTTACTACTACAGGGGCCATATATTTATTATTACTATAGGGGGCTATATTTGTTTACTTCTACTACAGAGGACATATATGTATTTATCTTTACTAAGAGGGCCATATATTTATCATTACTACAGGGTGCATATATATCTAATGACTACAGGGGGGCATAAATCTCTGTAATGACAGAGCTGATTACATATGTATATTATGTACATGTATAATGCTGATCAATACTACTGCAGACTGCTTGTCAGCTCTGTGGGTCAGCATTATTAGTATAATACTGACCCACAGAGCTGACAATCAGTCTGCAGTCATAAAATACTGGTTACCCCATACTATACCCCTAAATGACACAGTATACAGTTTATTGTGTTTTTTTTTTTGTGTATGTGCGTTTCTAAACATCCAACCGCGCCATAACCCCGCCCCCTACTAACCACGCCCCCTAGTACCCCGCCCCACTGGGCCGTGGAGAAATTGCCGTGCATCAAACCTGTCCCTGGTGGAAAAAAGGTTGGGGACCGCTGATGTAGACGGTCCCAGGGGTGTGAGGGATTGTGACAGGTGGTGTGAAGGGGGTGCGACATGGGCTGTCCCAGTACTGTTTTTAGTCGAAACCCGGCTTTGCCCAAGGTCGTTTCCATTGGAAGGGGTTTATACCGAGTGTACAGGAGCATCCATAATCAGCAGACTACATTCACCCCTGTGTATGCCAGCACAAGGCCAACCTAAGGTAAATAGACACATCTTGCTGCCTCTTTGTCAGTACTTATACCCTATTGTATTTGCACCTTTGACCAACATTTGTATAGTTATACCCCATTCATATATTGCTTGTCTAGCGCACCCCCCAAGGTGAATTTAATCTATAAACTTTAATCCTGAGCAGGTCTATTGTCTTGATCACAGAACTCTAAAATATCGCTACCCCAAGGCAGGTTCCTGGCCTTGTTATAAGTCTGTAACGGAACAGACTTATAGCCAACGAGGAACAACTGGTGGCAGTCTACTGGCCTGGCAGAGTTCTGTTTCACCAGTGTGGGTAAACAGGTCTCTCCCAGCTGTTCAGGGTTGTGGGCGAGTGGGGTATCCTCTTGCACTTCCTAGTTCCTCCTGTGCCCGTGTGGACAGGAGTTAACTGTGCAACCTTATCAGGCTGACTTTGTGTACATTGACTGTGTTTCTGATTTACAAATCTCTATAAAATACTATAGAACTGAAATGTTCTGTAACTGGAACCCTTTAGGTTTTGGACACCTGTTTAGGACGTCTTCACTCAATATGTTTTTTATCAATCATATTGTTCAGGTTCCTCAGAAATTTAGCTATAATGGATGAAGAGGTAACAGTTTCACCTGTGCCCTCATGCTTGAGAGTCAGCAAAGGCACCTCTACCCCCATAAAAAACAGTATTCTAAAAGTACATGGCACATAAGAAACTGTTATGGATTTTACACTGCATTCGTCAAGTTATGCCTCCAAGAATGCTTTTGCATTTATTGCATTTATCTTTATTCATATGCCAGTGCATACTATAATATTGTTTTCTTATTGTAAGGAACCATACTATTTAACTGCTTTGACACTGTTAAGTTTGTTGCAGACAAAACCCAATACATATATACTAAGTAAAATTATTTCTGGATATATTCCCCTCATGCTTAAGCAATTATTCAACTATGGAATCACTGAAATAAAATCTGTGTTGAAATGTACTTTATGAGAAAAGTTCTTATACTTGTCTGAATTAAAGAAAAAAAAAAAAAAAAAAAAACGTCGAAACCTGTCAGCAATAATAATGACCTGTGCTACAGGTGACAGTAGCAGGTGGAATTATATTGAATAAATTAAAGAACCCCCTAATATAGACTGTTAATGAAAAACAGGTGTCATGAAGTTGACAGAGGGTCCCGCTCATGTGACTATAGGAAACATATTTCCCAGCCAGTGGTGCATGTCACTCCAAGACCCAGACATCAGAATGCCCCTTGCTGAGAAGTTTCACTCAGCAGCAATTTGCAACCAATATTTATCCTCCGGTTATTTCATATAGGTCTCCTATTCTGGACGTAATTAAAAGCTTTCAGTACAAATGCTTCTTGTGAGTGAAGTGACAGCTACCTGCAAGTTAACACCACTTCATGGCTTCAGGTATCTCAGACTGAAGCCCTTTCCAAATTTCGCATAATTATTTGCTCCCAAACAGAAAGGTCTTTATGTAAGATAAGAACTTTGAAGAGGAATATGAAACATGATCTAATTAGCTGGGATCCAAAGGCAGGACGCAGGTATGTGTCTGCACAAGAGCTTCTAATAACAGGAACCAAAAAGCTAAGCGGCCACAAAAAGCCGCTAATATTAAAGAACAAATACCTTTCACTTGGATTCCCTCAGGGAATGTGACCTGCTCAGGTTTCTGTTATTTTTACAGGAGAGGTGCAAGATGAGGAGATGTCTGGGAAATACAACTGATATTAATCCCCACTGCAAATGCTGGCAGCAAGAGGGTCAACATGATTGTCTCTAACTACCATCATACCTAGAAGATAATGTCTATAAACAAGAAAAGTCTGTGGAACGGTAGCCGTAATTTGTCAACCGTCCCTGACCTACAACATACAACTCCAATACTAAAAAAAGTTGGGAAACTTTGTAAAATGTAAAGAAAACAAGAATTCAATAATTCCGAAATTTCTCATAGCCATATTTTATTCACAACAGAACATAGAATACATATCAGATGCCGAAACTTTTCTTTTTATTGGGAACATTATTTTGTTGGTGACAAGTCAGCACTGCAGGTGGCCAGTTCAGCACCCAGACTGTGAAACCGCAGACTGGGAAACCATGCTGTTGTGATGGTTACAGCATGTCGTTTAGCATTGTCCTGATGTAATATGCAAGGCCTTTCCTAAAAGAAACAGTGTCTGGATGGGAGCATATCTAGTTCTCAAACCTTTATATACTGCTCAGCATTGATAGTGCCTTTCAAAATGTGCAAGCTACCCATGCCACAGGCACTAGTGCAACGCCCCACCATCAGAGATGCAGGCTTTTGAATTGTGTGCTGATAAATTGTATGTTACCTTTCCTCTTTAGTCTGCAGGTTACAGTGTACGTTGTTTACATAAAAATGCCAAATTTTGATTAATGTGACCACAGAACAGTTTTATATTTTGCCTCAGTTCATTTTAAATGAGCTTTGGCCCAGAGAAGATGGCAGGATTTCTACATAGTGTTGATATATGGCTTCTTCTTTGCATTTAAGCTTTAACTTGTATTTGTGGTTTGCCTGAAAAACTGTGTACATATACAATGATTTCTAGAAGTTTTTCTGAACCCATGCAGTTATAACTAATAGTAACTACTAAGTAATTCATGCCTGTTTTAATGCAGAGCCACCTAAAGGGCCAGTAGATCACGACCATCCAATATTGACCAAGAAAATGTGGGCCACTTTCCCATGGACGGTCTGGTGCATTATTGGGTGTGAATGTGAGAACTAAAGTGCTGTCCAATTTGTATATATTGCCATCCACTATTGACCGTCAGCCTTCTTTATATACATTAATTTCTCCAGAATGCCTGAATCTTTTGATAATGTTATATACTGTAAATGAAAGGATATTTAAAGGCTTTGCAATTTTGTGGAACGCTTTTCTGAAATTGTTTGACAATTTTTAGACAGTTTTTTTTACAGATTCGTAAACCTCTGGTCATCTTTGCCTCTGAGAAACTCTGCCTCTATAACATGCTCTTTTAACATAAAGTTATGTGACTTGTTTAAAATTGACCTTACATCTGTTTTTCATTAGTAACACTTTCTTTTCTAGCCTTTTGTTAACCTTGTCCCAACTTCTTTTAATGTGTTTTAATCTGCCATCAATTTCTAAATACAGTGCCTTGCAAAAATATTCGGCCCCCTTGAACTTTGCAAACTTTTGGCACATTTCAGGCTTCAAACATCAAGATATAACATTTTAATTTAATAGGACACAATTGTGAAGTGGTATGAAATGTATTGGTATTTTAAAGTTTTGTAAGAAATAAAAAAATGAAAAATGGGGCGTGCAAAATTATTCGGCCCCCTTAAATTTATACTTTGTAGCACCACTTTTTGCTGCAATTAAAGCTGCAAGTCCCTTGGGGGATGTCTCTATCAGTTTTGCACATCGAGAGACTGAAATTCTTGATCCAATTATCTTCCTTATGGAAAAACAGCTGGAGCTCAGTGAGGTTGGATGGAGAGCGTTTGTGAACAGCAGTTTTCAGATCTATCCACAGATCCTCGATTGGATTCAGGTCTGGACTGTGTCTTGGCCATTCTAACACCTGGATACGTTTATTTGGGAACCTTCCATTGTAGATTTTGCTTTATGTTTGGGATCATTCTCTTGTTGGCAGATAAATCTCCGTCCCAGTCTCAGGTCTTTTGCAGACTCCAACTTGTTTTCTTCCAGAATGGTCCTGTATTTGGCTCCATCCATCTTCCCATCAATTTTAACCATCTTCCCTGTCCCTGCTGAAGAAAAGCTGGCCAAACCATGATGCTGCCACCCACATGTGTGACAGTGGGGATGGTGTGTTCAGGGTGATGAGCTGTGTTGCTTTTATGCCAAACATATGGTTTTGAATTGTGGTCAAAAAGTTGGATTTTGGTTTCATCTGAGCAGAGCACCTTCTTCCACATTTTTGGTGTCTCCCAGGTGGCTTGTGGCAAACTTTAAACGAGACTTTTTATGGATATCTTTGAGAAATGGCTTTCTTCTTGCCACTCTTCCATAAGGGCCAGATTTATGCAGTGTACGACTGATTGTTGTCCTATGGACAGACTCTCCCACCTCAGCAGTAGATCTCTGCAGTTCATCCAGAGTGATCATGGGCCTCTTGGCTGCATCTCTGATCAGTCTTCTCCTTGTTTGAGATTTAAAGTTTAGAGGAACGGCCAGGTCTTGGTAGCTTTGCAGTGGTTGATACTTCTTCCATTTCATATGATCGCTTGCACAGTGCTCCTTGGGATGTTTAAAGTTTGCAAAATCTTTTTGTATCCAAAACCCAGTTTTAAAACTTCTCCACAACAGTTCATAGCCCTGCCGGTGTGTTCCTTGGCCCTATGATGCTCTTGTGCTTTAAACAGAACCCCGAGACATACAGAGCAGGTGCATTATACGTAACTTGATTACCACAGGTGGATTATATTTATCATCATCAGTCCTTTTTGGGACAAATTACATCATTCAGAGATCATCAGTGAACTTCTGCAGTCAGTTTGCTGCACTGAAAGTAAAGGGGCCGAATAATGTTGCAGTTTAAAATATCCAATAAATTTCGTTCCACTTCACAATTGTGTCCCACTTGAGATTTTATATCTTTATGTTTGAAGCCAGATATGTGGCAAAAGGTTGAAAAGTTCAAGGGGGCAGAATACTTCGCAAGGCACTGTAGTTACATTTTTCAAATGAAATGGAAAAATGTCAAACTTTCAACTTCTGATATAAGTTCTATTGTAAATAAAATATGAATGATAAAAGATTTCCAATTAATTGCTTTCTTGTTGTTATTACATTTTACACATCACCCCAAGTTTTTGGGAATTTTTGGAATTGTGGTTGTGTATGTATAAGTATAGAGCAATCAGAGCACAGTGCATAAGCATTGGTACTTACAACATTTAGGCTCTATTACCATGGGCAAAAGACACGTATCTATGACACAAATTCACATTCTCTATGGCCCCTTTGTGCACCCTCTACCAGATGTTCATTGAAGAAGGCTCAATGACAGCTGAAACGTCTTCTAGTCTGGTATAATGTATTTCTTTTTGACACTTATTATATTTTTAGAACTATACTATATGAATGTAAAATAAATACTTTGGCACCTGAATGGAGTGCTGTGGTTTTCTACTTCATACTGTTACCATGAGTGACTTCCGCTTTCTATAAGGGCTAATGGTATTTTTGATAGCAATAAAAACTGAAACCTGATAGACCCTATTATGTTACTGAAATATATAATTTATTTATATACTGCCATTATAATCCACAGTGCCATCCGCGTTGCTAGGCAGTTTTATCTGGGGTCTGTACCCCAGATAAAACTACCGGAGCCCCGAACCTGCAAGCTGCCTGAAGGGAAGATTGCCAGTTCATCGCCATGGGCTTGGAGTGCCAGCGATGTTTTCAACTGTATACACATACATGCACATACACCTGAAGGCTTCCATGGAGTAGAGAGCCAGAACATCCTGCTCTGCGAAGTACTCCGGCTGGTTGTATACAGCGGAGTGCAGGGACTCAGAGGAGCAAGAGCTTCAGGGCAGTGGGGACAGGTGAGTACTGTTAGTTTTTCTTTTTTAATAACCTCTATATACCTACCTACATGCAGGGGGGCTACTACCCAATGGGGAAGCCCCTATACCTAATGAGTCGGATCGTTGTCTTCAATGGTGGGCTTATAACCTTCGGGGGACAGCTTTATTTACATATACTGTATACTGGGGGTGGCCCTATTACCTACTGGTGGGGCTATTATCTACTGGGGGGTTTATTACCTACTAGGGGGCTGTTAACTAGCTTTATTTACATATATACTGGGGGAGCCCTATTATCTACTGGGGTGGCGATTACCTACTTGGAGACAGCTATATTACATTTATACTGGGGGAGCCCTATTACCTACTTACAGAAGGACAGCTATATCTACATGTATATTAGTGGGCCCTATTACCTACTGGGGCGCATTTACCTACTGAGGGTTCCATTACCTACTGGGTGGCCAGCTATATCTACTTGATATAACTGTAGACCCTATTAAATATCTAGATGGGGTGTAAAAATTACCTATGGGTTGACCCTTGTTACCTACTGGGGGCAGCTATATCTACATATATACTAGGGGGCCTATTGCCTACTGTGGGGGCTATTACCTACTGGGGGACCCTAGTACCTACTGGGGGAAACTATATC
This sequence comes from Phyllomedusa bahiana, assembly GCA_025379985.1. Classification (NCBI taxonomy): domain Eukaryota; kingdom Metazoa; phylum Chordata; class Amphibia; order Anura; family Hylidae; genus Phyllomedusa; species Phyllomedusa bahiana. The sequence goes on along the minus strand of JAODAL010007208.1, from coordinate 55,497 downwards.
TACATATGTACTGGGGGGCCCTGTTACCTACTGGGGTTGCTATTACCTACATAGGTGCCCTATTACCTATTGGGGGGCTATTATCTACTGGGGGCCCTATTACCTACTGGGGACAGCTATAGCTACATATATACTGAGGGGACCTATTACCTACTGGGGGACAGCTTTTATTTTATTTATACTGGGGAGGCCCTTATTACCTACTTTCAGGAGGAAACTATATCTAAATATTGGACGGTGGGGGGCCCTATTACCTACTGGGGGGCAGCTATATCTACATATGTACTGGGGACCCTATTACCTACTGGGGGATATATATGCCTATATACTGGGGGTGCTATTACCTATATACAGGAGGACAGCTATATCTACCTACATACTGGGGGGACCAATTATCTATGGGGGCATCTATATCTACCTATATACTGGAGGGACCTATTGCTTACTAGGGGAAGCTATAGATACATATATACTGGGGGGGCCCTATTACCTACAGGGTCACATCTATTTCTACCTATATACTGGGGCGACAGCTATTTCTACCTATATACTGAGGGGACCTATTACTTACAGGAGGACAGCTATATATACCTACATACTGGGGGGCCCTATAACCTACTGGGGGACATCTATATGTGCCTAACGGGTGTCCCCATAACCTGCTGGTGGACATCTCTATATTTCACAACCTTCTAGGGGACCTATATACCTACCTGTCTACCTGGGTTAGTTATATATACTCTCTACAGGAGAGACCTGGTAACCTACATATTATTCTTTCCTAGCTAATGAAAGTGGCTGGAGCTACCTTCCTTCTTAATTTAACTATAGCACTACTTTCTAACTGCGTGGGTCTATAGAATCTACCTACAGGTGGGCCTATATACCTTTCTATATAGTGTGGGGGTCTATTAGCCAGGGTACCTATATTCCTATCTCCCTACTTAATATGACTTATATACCTATTCTACTCATAGGCGGCTATTTATAATACCTAACTTCACTGCTAAAAAATTAACCAAAAAATACTAAAATATAAACGTTTTAATAGATAATTTTAAATGTTTAAAACAATTCCCTAAAAATAATAAATATATTATTGTCAGTACCATCAAATAAGAGGTCCTTGGTCTAGAGAGCTTATTATTTTAAGGACTTTCGGTTAGATGACAAGCAGAGAACTCTACGGTTCCAAACCAGATGACATGGAGCGAGGACATAAATAACAAAAGTTGAAGATTTGTTCTTTAACAGAGAAGTATGCATTGCAATGGGATTAGTGGTTAAAATTTATATCCTTCGCAGCTCCATCTGCTTCCCCTATACCGCTCTGTGGGGCTCATCGTCCCGATAAAAGGATGGATACTCGACACAGATGTGGGTTTGTGGGAATTGAAAAATTTTAGGTGTCCTGTCTGTGACACTTCTTCTAGTGTTAGGTTGGTTACCGTTAGTTAGGGTTCAAGACCTGGTCAGCGGGGTGCCTTTTTGGGGCGATGTCACCGCAGTGAGGTAGGGGAAATGGAGAGTGTAGTTACTATTTTTCACTATTCCTGTGCATTGGTTCTCTCCTTAAAGGACGTCGGCAACTTTAGTTATTTGTCTTGCTCCCATGTCATCTGGTTTGGGACTGCGGAGTTCTCTGCTGGTCATCTAACCTAAAGTCCTTATATTATTATTTCTCTAGACCCTATTGACCTCTCATCTGTTTGGATGGTACTAACATTATCTTTTTGTTTTTTGGGGGAATTATTTATACAATTTTATAAGTATCTATTAAAAGTTATATTTTAGTTAGTTTTTTTTTGTTTGCAGTGATAGTCTGGCCAAAACGCTCAACACTCTCTATAGAATTTTTTGCTGTTTTTATATACATACCTACCTAATGAGGAAACCTGTTACATTACACTATTGGTGGTCTATTATACCTCTCTAACTTAAATGAGGGGCCCGTATTTAGGAAACAATGGGTGACTCCCCATCCTCCACAGCAAATACCTGGCTATCCTATCATAGGAAAGTGGGTTGCTGTGGGGATGGGGCGTCACTAGGCTTCCTGTATAAACCCCCATTAGGTAGGAAAGTATATAAACCCCCTCAGTCGGTAGGTAGGTATATAGGTGCTGGAAAAGTGAGGATTCTAAAATGTTTGTGTATTAAATTCTGCAGAGATGATTCGTGGCTGGTAGAAGTTATCATGGAGGTCTGGGCCAGATGGAGAAGAAAAAGAAAAGAGGAAGGTTTCTATAAGAGGAGAGGACATCACCCTAGTGTTATGGGAGTTTAAATATCTCCAGCTTTGTTTGTGCGGCTGTCCAAATGGATAAATTTGTTTTGTACATACAATGTAGAAATGAAACAAAAGACATTTTCCAAATTGTCGGTACAGTCCTTCATCCATTTATTAAAAGCTTGGTAAGCAGTTTTATAAACTTTCAGTGGTTTATGCAAAACACATATATTTTTTTTTTTTAACTGTATTTTTATTAAAGGTTTCACAATTGCTTTTTCAATTACAAAAGCAAAGAGCATTGAACATACAATACCAATGATACGTTGTTCAGTAGCTGAGTAAAAGTTCTGTACGGAATTGCTTCAAGCAGATGTCCTACACCCCACCTAGATCTAACACAGTATAACGGAGGTGTTACATCCCCATTAAGTGCTAGTTGGTACCGATAATGAGAGCTCAAATATATACACAAGTTACTAATTAAACACGCTATTGAAGAACCGATTGAAGGTGACATTGGCATTAAACCATGCACAAACGAGTTGTAAGAAACAAACAAAGGACGGATAAACCGAACGACAAGACAAGGACACTGGGTAGGAGAAAACGGGAGAGACATGAAACCGAGGGGGGGGTGGGGGGGGGGGGGAGATGAGGGGGGGATGGGATGGTGATGCGGTGGTACTAACTAAATCAGTTTGGTCTAGGGTTTGGTAACTGAGCCCAGTGGAAGACCATGCTTCCATACCTTTATCATAAGAGGTTCAGAATGTATTGTGCAAAGAGGAGGTTAAGTTTTCTATCCCGCTGGCTTCGCTAGGATCAAAACACATTATTTTTATCTTGGTACTATATAGTATAATCATCTTTCTTTGCAACAGCTCGTATTATTCATGTTTATAACACTCCTCATTTTTATTCACTAATATGCATCTTTCATTGGTCAGTACTAAAAACACAACTCTATTATTATGTTTATTCTGAATGTTTTTATAGCGATGGATAGCCTGCATGCATCATGATTTTGAGGCATTATCTAAAGGTCAGGGTTCTACTGCGCATGACAGAATAAATACGCGGTTGTGTCACCTTTTATTTACACATCTACACTGGCACTTTACAGGGAGGCTGTGTCTGAGATTTCAAAAAAACAATTAAAGGACCCAAGCTTACTGGAAAGAAAAACACGTTTTATAAGAGATAACAGGAAATGCAAAACTTTTTAATCCTGGATTTTATTAGACTATAGTATTTTTGGTAATTATTAATTTTTCCAGTATAATTCATCCATTTAAAGTATGCATTTTCAAATGAGTGACCTGAATATGATACATACTAGGTGAGTTCTAAGGGTTCTATACGATGGGCTACTCCCTATGAGGGAAGCTGGTATTCCTACCAACTGATGCTAGCCAATACGGCCAGTAACACACTAATGCAACTCCTATCCCCCTTCTGGGTCTCGTCTCTATTCTGGGGTCTCTACATTGTGTTATAATCCTCCCCTGGGTGATATAACTGCCCAGAGATATCATCCTCTCCATCAAGAGGCCTCATCTGGAGCACCTCTGTATTGTACTCATCATATTGATGAATCAAGTAGTAAGGGAAACAATAAACTCCCAAGACCATAGTAACTAGTTTATGACCAAACAATGGCTTTGAACACATCTCCCAAACATCCCTCATCCCAGGCATCCAGTTAGAAAAAGGATAATTTATTCCTGCATTTGAGACATCAGTAAGAGAAGTAATTTTATTTAAGACTACACTGATACTTCCCTCTGGGGCTGTGTTATTTGGGATGTAAGTACAAGCACAAAGTCTTTGTTAGATTTTGCACCCCCCCCCCCCTTCTTTTCTGCTAAGAGCATATCTATTTTGGAAAGACATCGACATTGGCAGGCCCAGCTGATCGATTATCCCCTTTTACAGCTTGTATAGTGTAATTGTAATATCTTTGCTCATTATAGTACACATAATTAATACTGGCAACATTTTTGTAAATAGTGATCTGGGGTATGATAGAAGCGCAAAACCTGCAGCCACCTCATCTTGGGCCCTAAATTCATCAGGAACACCTCTTGGTACACCAATGGAGTCTATATACACATGGGAATTATTGGGGAATGCTGCAGGAGTGGATCTTTTACCTCTAAGGAAGCCAAAGAATGCCTCATGCTCTGATCTTCTATTCCCATAAAATTAATCTGTGGTAGTAATCTCTCCACTGTCAGAGAGGCACAATATGTGAAAAGGCATTTGTCATTTTTACAGGAGAAAATTTATCTTTGCCATTTAAAAAATGAAGAGCTTGGATCTAATCTTTCCATCGGCACAGAGCTACCATACATTGGCTATTGATCTAACCTGATTGTGTGAGAGAGAGTGGGTACGACTTGGAATTGCTACCTTTTAAATTGATCATATTTTTACAATACCCAAAACTTTTACTCTTCTCAAAACTTGAGAAGCATGAAATACAGGTATGATTCCCAGGATAAGTAGCTAAACCAGTAGGGAAGTGTGGCCTAATCTGTGTGGCTGCATACAAATATTCTAATTGTCTACAAATGGAAAAATTTGATCCTTGGGACTGAAACATAGAAGAATACAAATAGTACAATGCTTATTTCACTGTTTTACCAGCAGAAATGGAGTCGTTGCAAGTTTAGCCTTGCAGAAAAAACAGGACAAGAAGTCAGTCCTGTTATGTGTGATGGCGGTTGTAGTAAAACTACTGTATCTATTATTCCTGTGTACCGGTTTCAAATGCTAGCTCATGGTTAAGTCTTTTTTCTACTTGACACCAGCTATAAAGTTGGGAATGTGGAACTGATGCAGAGTAGGGACATTTCCTGACATTGTGAATTCAGCTTCGGTTCAGAGTTCGGTATCCACCTCAGGACCACCCCAGCTCCATAAAATAAGGCTATTGAGCATTTTAGTACAGAAACTGCAGTGTAATCATTAGTTGCAACCCTGCAAACAATTGAAAACTACTATTTAGGTCATTGTAGGGTGGTGATTATGTCTGCAAGCACCTGCGTACAATGGTAGTACATCTGGTGGTAAATTTTTGGCATGTTTGGGCAGTTTTATTTGGTTCTTAGTAGAAATATTATTGATTTTGGGGTATTGTAGAGTTTTTTTATAACGTCATAATAGTTTTTTGTCCATTATAGGTTATTTTTCGGTAAGATTTTTTTTTGGGGTATTACACGGCATTGTAGGTGGGGGTTGTCACGGCACACTTTTTCTGCGTCGGGGAGAAGGGCGCTGCGGGGTTAAAATCCCCGGGCCGGTCGACACACCCCAGGGAGAACCCTGGCGGAGACCCCTAGGTTTTACAGTGGGCTTTTAGGTAAAGGGTTTTGTCGCATGGCCAATGGGGGGCCTGGGGCCGCCCCAATTGGTACAGGCGTTTTCCGGACCCCCTCATTTAAACCTTCATTCTGTCATTTTTTGCCTTAAAAGGGTTAAACCCTTTGCATTTCCCCTTTTTCCTAGTTTTTTTGGGAAATTCCACTTGTTTCTGACCTCGTTGTTTTTTGCCCCCTTTTTGACCTCTGATTCTGTACCGGTTTTACCGTCCCATTTTGCCCTTGGCTTTCTTTCGTTATTTTACCGGTTCCAATTCCCGCTTTACGTAAAACCTTCCTTACCCCGACCTAGACTGTTCCCCCTGCATTCCCCGACGGCCCAAACCTTAGTACAAGGGGTTTGTCGTCCAGTTGGGGGCTCCTCTAGAGCAAACATGCCAAGTAGGCAGGGACATGGGTTTTGGGGGGCGGGTTCCAGGGCGCACTGCCCCCTCCTCTGACGTGACAGTATTTTAAAAAAAGTAAAAAATGTTACGGCGGGATTTCATTGCCCCCAGTGCAAGCTGGGGTGAGGGAAAAAAAAGGAAACCCTATGGGGAATTTTAGTAAAAATTAGTGACGGGTTTGTAAAAAAAATCGGTAAAATTCAAAAAATTGGGACTAGAAAAAATACTTGTAGAAACCCACCCCCTACTAAGAAAAACCGTAACAAAAGAGGGCTCGGGCCCCCGGATGTTTTGGAAACCCCTAGAAAAACGCCCCCTCGCACCGCGCTGTACAGAAGATTGTCTTTAAATTCCCATTTTGGGGCCCCTGACCTCATTGAGGCTCCCCCAACCCAAAATTTTCCCCCTTAATTTAATTTTCAATCATATTTTTTGCTATAGGGGTGGGGAAAACCCAAAGGAGAAAACCTATGCAAAAACAGGGAGAATATACATATTCCTATCAGATTTTGTCTTTGGCGACATTTGAAACCCCAGAAACCCAAAAAGCTGAAAAGGAAAACAGTGCAAACCCAAACTGACCTCTGTTCCCTTTTTTACATAAGAAACATAAGTAGTCAGCTAACTTCCCTCAATCTTGACAGGGAACCCTGGCGGGCATGAAAAAACCCTTTCCCATAAAACGTTTTTTATTTGAATCTGTGCTAAAAATTTTAAAGGGAATTTGTTAAAAATCGGTTTTAAAAAAACCCAATAAATTTTGCTTTTCAAAAGGTTTTCAACCCAAAAACCTTCAACTTCCCAAATTTATTGTTTCTTTTTAAGGGCATTTTTACCCTATGAGACTAAAGCCCAATTAAACCCAAACGGGAACTTAGCCCCTCTCAAAAAAAACCCCAAAACGAGGTGGGCCCAAAATGAAGTCGAAAACCCCACAAAAAACAAAAAAAAAAAGAAAAAAAGTGTTTTTTTTGGGAAAGAGGACAAAAAGGGGTTGTTTTTAAACCAGAGAATGTGTCCCCAAAGGACCCTGGCTTTGGGTGAGGTAAAAATTTTTAAAAATCCCCAAGGTGTCAGGTGAAACGGGTTCAGATAAGCTTCCGGGCGCCTTCCCCTCCACTGAGACTGGTTTTGGAGTCTTTTTTCCGGGGAAAGTTGCACACACCTCCCTCCCTCCCCCCTCCACTTCACAGACAAAAAACCCCACCTACCCCCCTGATCTCCGGGTTTTAACATAGGGTTTCCCCAAACCCTCCCCGGGCCTGAAGATGTGGGACAGTCCCCCCAACCCAACCAAAGGGACTGCCCCTTGTAAAAACCAGGGCCCGGACAAACTTGCCTTCAAATTTAAAAACTAAAAAAAACGGGGTCCAGCAACCAAACCGCTGCTCCCCCTTTAAAATTTTGGGTTTTTTTCCACCCCACCAATCCCAGGGTCCTTGGTGACACAAATCTCTGATCCACCACAATCCCTTCTGTCCTTTTACATACCCCCCCCCCCCCTCCCCCCCAAAGGGCCCCGTGGTTCGGCACCTTTCCTCACCTTTGCAGTGCCCCCCTTTGGACGGGGCTTTTGCATTCCCCCTGAAAGTTTTCCCGGGCCAATGTTCTACTGAAATTTAAAATCTTGTAGGGCCAAAAAACCACCCGGGGGACCCGAGCTTTTTTTCCCTTTTTTTCTCTCTTGGGCCATTTGGGGGGGGGCATGATCTGCCCCACCAACCAAACCTGGGGCCAGAGGTATTAACGCAGGGAATCCGGGCCCACAAAAAAGGGCAAGGAAACTCTTTCCCCAAATTACGAGTAATTCTTCTTTTTGCGGGGGACAGTTTCCCCTATTTAAATTTAGCTTCCCCGGGAGCTCTTCTCCTTTTAAACACCTAAACAACACAGCCCCTAACCCGCATCCGCGAAATTGTCTGAACCACAAATTCCGGGAAAAATGGGGGCAACCAACCCGGGCTCCCTACAGGGGGCTGCTTCATTTCTGAAAGGCCCCTTCACCCTCCGGGGCCCTTTTTAATCGCGGCTGATTTGGGCCCCTTTTTTCAGGTCGGGGGGGGGCCCAACCCCCTACCCTTTTCCCTAAATTGGGGAAAATGAACCGCTAAATACCCCCCCAATTCCCGGGAACGCCCTGCCCTGTTTCTTTTTTCTGGGGACGGGGCCAGTTTTTGTTTGGTTTCCACTTTTTTGGATTTTGGGGTTTTGATCACTCCCCCGCCCCATGATGTCCCCCTGGTCCCCCCAGGGCTTCTTCCATCCCAAAGGGCCGACCTTTTGGGGTTAACCGTAACCCCCCCCCCTTCCCTTTTTAACCCCCTCCAGGACACCCAAAAACCCTTTAGACAGTTTATTTTCCCCCAGCCCCTTACTAAAAATGACTATGCCCATCCAGAAGGCTCCCAACATTTTTCCCCTTGTGGGGACGCAACCCCGGGCCCCCAAAGGGCCCTCTGGAACTGCCCGGGGCTCCCTTTTCCCCAAAAGGGAAATCCGGAAAATACGGAAAGACCCTTCAGGCGTGGAAAAACCCGGGGTCTTCCTCCCTAGCCTCCTTTATAAGGGAACCCTCCCAAATACCCTTTGGTAATTTACGGGGTCGTGATAAAACCAGCTGCCCCCACCCTTTTCTATCAATTTTTTTACCCTGGGGGGGGGTGGGCATCTACCTTAGCCCCCCTCTTTTATTTTTGCGATAATCGTTACAAAATCCCCCTTTCCCCATTGGGTTTTGGGGGACGGGGAACTAGGGGACAAACCCCACCCACTTTTTTTTGCTCAATTCCCCGGGGCCCCAACATCCTTTTTTGGACCTCCTTCCCAATGATCTCCCTGGGGGCGCCTCGGGAAACCCAATGGGGTTTTTTAAAATTGATCCCTTCCCCTGGGGTCAGTGAAAAACCCCTCATGCCAAAAAACAGGGGTTTTCAAACCGGGGGTTTTCGGGAAAATAAACCCTTTTTTTTCTGTAGGAGAAAACTGTTTACACTGCTCCCCTTCTGGATGGCGACGGGTTTTCCCCCCGCCCCCTTTGCCCCTTTTTAAAATGGCTGGCGCCGTTGGGCGACAAAACCCCGGGGGTTTTTCTAGATTTCCCTATCTTTTCCAGGGTTTTAAAAAACAGTTTCCACATGATACACTTGGTGGGGTTTTTCCTCCTGCCGGGTTGGTGAAACCCTTTTTCCCCCCAAAATTCTTTTTTTTTCACTTACCTCGTACAGCCCTTTTCCTTTTTTGCGGGGGAATTTTGCTTTCTACTGTGGGCACCAACACCAGAACTCGGTTTTCCCCGGGGTTTAAACCCTGTTTTTAAGGGGCAAACCTTTTATAAAACCCTTTGCCTGGCCTCTGAGCCGGGGAGAAGTTTTCCTTTCCAAAAACCCGGAAATCACCTGGCTATTTTTTTCCTGCATCGGGAGAGTATGCTCCTATTACACTTTTAAAAGGAGTGCCCCCCCCTTCCCCCAAGGTCCCCTTTGGGCCAAAACCAACAACCCCCTGGGGTGCCTCCCAAATAAAACAACCTCAAATGGCAAAAAACCCTGTGGACGTTTGGGGGAAACCCCCAAAAATGGAGAACGGGCAAAAAGGGAAAGTAGAAAACCCCCGTCTCGACCATCCCTTTTCCCGACTACCCCCATTTTAACTTTAGTTTTTCCAGGGTTCTTTTTAAAAAAAGGGGGTTCGACCAGCCCGCCCGGGTTTGGGGATGATAAAAAATTGGGGAGTTTGGGTTAATTTTAAAAACACTTTGCAAGGCCCCCCGCTCACCCTCGCCCTAAAAGGGGTCCCCGATCGGGTCAAAAATTTCCTTGGGTTACCCAAACCCGGGAAAAACCCATCTGAAAAAACCCCTTTGGGGCTAAACCCTTGGAAAAAGTTTTTCTAAAGGGTCCCCCCCCGGGTTTGCATAATACGACCAGGGACCAGGAAAACCCGGTGCCCCTTTTCCCGGGGACTTTCACCGGGGGTCCAAAACCTTTTTCCCATGGCAATTCTAAAAAAGGGGCACATAAATTTAATGGGAAAGGGGTATCGGGGGCCCGGGAATTTGGGCTACCGGGGAGATAAACTGGCAAAACGGGGGCAAACTTGGCAATAGTCCTAAACCCGTGCCCGGGTGAAGCCCCCCAATAGAATCTTGAAGGATCCCCCCTCCTGGGTTTTTCCTCGGGCCCCAATTTGCCCCCCCAAAACCCCAAGGGGGAAAAACCCAAGGTCTATCACCACCCTTCCCGGGTAGGGTTTTAGGCCTCCCGAGTTTTTTCAACCAAAACTCCCTGACGTTTTGTCCCCCCGATATAGCAGTTTCCCCGTTCTTTGGAAAAATGGGGGTCCCCCCTTTCCCCCCCCGGGGCCCTTTGGGGGGAAAACCCCTTTTTACTACCCCCCAAAAAAACACAACTTCGGTTCCCCCTTTCTAAAGGGTTTTCTTTCCGGGATTTGGGCCCAAAAAAACCCAAAAGGGTTTCCGGGGATCCCTCCAAGCGGGGACCACCATCAGGGGGTTGCCTCTTCATTATCCCCGAGAAACACAACGGGGGAAACCCCTGGTCACCCCCTGAACGCCACCCCCCGGGGCGGGGGCCGGGTATCCCCCCCGGGCCTCCTAAACGGGCCCAACGGTTTTTCTTTGGTGGGTCCCCTGCCCCTCACAGAGGCCAGAACAGGGGAAAATCCTGCCCAAAAAATAACGTCATAAAACAAATCCGGGGACCCAAACCCCTCCCTGGGGGGGAAACCTAATTTCCCTGTTTCCGTTTCCAGGGAAATTCCCCCCCGACCCCATTTGGGTAACTTTAGTGTCCCCATAAAATACAGGAAACCCCCTTTAACACCTTCCCGGGGGATCACCTCATGTTTTAATAGCAGCTGAAGGGGGCGAAAACCCGACTCCCCAGCCCCAACGGCCTGAAACCTAAAGCCCCCCTTAACCGTCACTTGGAGAGGGGGGCCCCCCCACTTTCCTTTCGGGGAAAACCGCGCCACATGGGGTTGTGGGCAAAAAAGGGGGGAAACCACCGTCCTGCTAAAGCATTCCATGGGTTTTCCAAAATATGGGGGCACTGGGAAACCCATGTCCTGGGGTTTGGGCCCAACCCCAACAAACCACCCCCCCAGGAGCCCCCCCCTTGCTTCAGGGGGTTTTCCCTGGTATCACCCTCCCTTTTAGGTCGACCCCAGCTCCCAGACTCTGCTGTCCGGGTTTTTCTCAAGTCTTTTGGGGGTTTTCCCCATTACAAATTTTTCGAACCCCCTCCCGGGCCCCACGGGCGTTCTCGGGCAGGGGAAAAACCTTTTCTACAAAGGGTCCCCAAGGTTTAAATCGATTTGCCCGGGCGGGGTCCCCTTGGGCCCCCCATTCTGGAAGGTTGGGCAGGGAATGTTTTTAAACCGATCCATAAATCCCCCCGGTCCACCCCATCTAAAGCCGGGGTGCTTTACACCCCGGCTGTGGGTTTTTTTTTGAAACCAATGAAAAAATAAAACATTTTGGGACCTTTTTGGCCCTTGTTTTTTACAATGGGTCCATGGGGGGAAAACCCGCTGGGCCCTACCGTTTAAGGAAACCCCCCAAGTCGTCCCCGGAATTCTGCTTTCAATTTTGGGATACCTTAGAAACCCCGGGAAAGGGAAAGGGTCACAATAACCCTTTCCGGGGGTTCCCCTTTTAAGAAATGGGGCTAAAACCCTCTGCCCAAATTAAACCCCGGTGGTAGCTTTTTTTGGGGGTTGGCCAACCCCAAAACCCCCGGGTTTGGGGGAAAAAAGTCCTCGACTCTTCCCCCTTTGCAGTTTTTGCAACGCTTCCCTCACGCTCCTTCTGGCTTTTGTGTACGTTTCAGCCACTGGAGGCGCTGGCTTTTTCCGGGGGTTTCACCTGTTTAAATTTCAGCAACCGGTTGGGTTTTCCCCCTCCTTGAGCCTGCATGGTTTCTGCATGGGTTTTCTGTTGCTGGGGCGATGGGGTTGCTGCTGCCCCTTTGTAAAGCCCTCCTATGGGCTGCCGCTTTTTTGAGAAGGGCTTGCTGTTTGCTTGGCTTTTTGCTTGAAACAGGGGGGTTTTAAATTTAATTCCCCAGGGGAGGGGGATTATTGGAATCTCAGTATGCACCCTTTAAAACCCAGGACAGCATTATGCACAACTGAAAAAAAAAAAAAACCCCCCGCAGCCACACAGCCCTCTTCAGGAAAAACTGTGCCTTTTAGAAAATAGAAACCCCTTTTAGGCTCCGGCCCTTTAAATTTGCTGCGGGTCTTCAAATTTTGCCTTTGGGTATGCACACAAAAATTTGCCAGAAAAGGGCCCCATTCCCATACCCCACCAATTTTTGGGGGATCACCGGGGGTTTTGTAAACAGGCCCCCAACTTTAATCTGTTTGGGGCGAACAGGCGTTTATTTCAGCCTCAAACACACCCCAAACCCAAAAACCCAAGGGCTTAACTCACCAAAAAAAAAGGGAAAAACAAAACAGTCTTACACGTCCGTGGGGGGAACCCTTGGGCCGTGTTCAAAACCGGCTTTTTCCCCCGACATTGTGCGCCGTATTGAGGGGCACAAATCCCCCGGGTTAAAAAGGGGGCGGAAACGGGGGGGGGGCCGGGAGCGCGGCGGGGGCGCCGTTTTCCCCCGGGCCCCAAAAAACCCTTGAAATTAAACCAGGGCGCGTAATTGCGCCTGGAAATGTGCTTTTTCCACTTTCTCCCCACGGCGGGGGAAAATTCCCCTTTTTCTCAATGAGAGCAGGGGGATTAAACCGAAATTGCTGCCGCGGTTTTGGCGCCCGAAACAAAGAGCGAAAAATTTCCCGGGACCTGGGGGGGGGGGGGCCCAAAGTACGGCCCCAAAATTACGGGGCAAAATTAAGCCTTTGTGAACGGGGCCTTAAAAAGCCTTTTGTCCAGATAACTTCCCACCCCCCTTCCCCCTCCAGCTGAGACTGGTTTTGGAGTCTTTTTCCGGGAATCTAGCACAACCCCTCTCCCCCCTTTCCAAACTTCACAGACAAAAAATTTCCACCCCCCACCTTTTCTCCGGGTTTTTACAAAACGGCACCAAACTCCGGCCTGGCCCCCGGAGGTGGGAGCTTTCCACCCCACCCAACTCTAAAAATGCTCCTGTGAAAACCAGGCCCGACTACTTTGCCCCTGCAAAATACTAAAAAAACTGTGCCCAAGAAACACTACCGCTGCTGAAAAAAAAACCTTTGTAAAATTAAAAATTTTTCCCACCTCACCAATGCCCGGGGGCCCCTTTGGTGACACATACCCCTGGTCCACCAAAACCCCCCCTTCCCTGTCCTCTTACAAAAATATATTCCGAAAAAATCGGGCCGGGTTTAAAGAGGGCCTGGGAAATATTTTTTTCACATTCTACACTCGGGGCCACATGGTTATGATTTTTTTGGGGTCTAAAATTTCTTTTTTTTTCCCTTATTTTCTTGGGGGAAAAAAAGTCAGTTTTAGACCAAAACCATTTCATACATGTGGCCCTTAATTCTTGGGGATCTGACACCTCCCCTCCCCCTCGGTATAATACAAATGAAGTGGCCACAGCAATGAGCAAAAAAATATGTTAGTCGATAGTGGTGAAGTACCCCTGTTAAGCAGGGAGGGTGGTAAGAGGTTCCCTTACCATATAAGAGGACTATAAAGATCACTGGGACATTAATTTGTTGACTAATGGGAACCCCACTTTCCTTCAAGTCAAATTAAAACTGAACCAAATCAATATATTTTTGGATTGTAAGTAGAGTATTGGACTTTCAAAATCAGCATGCTAGTTGCCAGGATTATATGGCCCACTAAACAGCAGAGATTAGCTGGAATAAAGCCAAAGAAACATGGATCTAGGGTGGAGGACGTGTGCCCAGCTTTTCGTTTCACTATTTTTATTAGCTTTCCGATGCCAGTTCCAAACAATGTTCTTAGTAAATAATCACGTTTACTCTAATAAAAAGTGTATGTGTTATTTTTATTCATATGATCATGCCCTTCAGAGATGGACCAACGCCTCAATAACTGTTTCTTTTAAAAAATGGAGCAGTTCATTATTAAAAATTTCAAATTTGTATGGAAAACATCGGGAAAAGCCCCCGAATACGACAAAAAAAAGTTTATCCCAAAAATAAGCCAAAAGCCAAACTTGTAATAAAATCCAAAGATTTCCATGATGATAGAAACACTGGTTTGCAGATAGTTTATGTTACAGAAATACTTTGAACTATATCCCCTCTTTTCCCGGCTTTATCAAAAACATTGTCTTCCTTTCTGGGTTTTTCTGTTTCTGTGGGGTTTCCCCCCGGATTTTGAATGTATTGTGTCAGCTTCCTTTACTGTAAACCGCTAGCTTGACTCTTACTTGTTACGCATTATATTCTGAGGTCCACACAAGGCATTCACTGCCACCTCAAAGGAGATGCTGTGTAGTTTACTGATTTTACTGTTCCCGGCTTCTGCCCTTGGAGATTATATTGTGGGTTAATTTTCTGTATGCAAGCACAAAGGACACAATATGTGATGACAAGAACATGCACAACAAAAGTCAAACAAAAAGAGAAGCTAAAAAGAGACAAAAGTCAAAGTTTAAATATGAGTCGTGGAATTCAACCTTCTCCTCTGGCTGCCACCCACCTTCCCCTCACATACGTTATTCTTTGTCACTCAGTTTATTGTTTTCATTGTGCAACCAGATAAACAAAAGTTCTACTGAGCAGATGTCCGTGAGTCGTTCTATTCCGTCCAATTGTGAAGAATTCTATTTAGCGTTTTTTAAGGGTACTCTTTTTTTTGAAAAACTGGGTAACAAACATTGACTACTGCGTTACAAAAGTTACAGGGAAAGTCACAGGCCACCAAAGACAGATCAAAATTAAAGTGAGGAAAGTACTGTAAGTATTTGATACACTGGCAATTTTGCAAGTTTTCCCACCTACAAAGAATGGAGAGGTCTGTAATTTTTATCGTAGGTACACTTCAACTGTGAAGAAAATAATCTAAAAAAATCCAAAAATCACATTTTAGGATATTAAATAATTAATTGCATTTTATCGCATGAAATAAGTATTTGATACAATAGAAAAACAGAACTTAATATTTGATACAGAAACCTTTTTTGCTATTACAGAGGTCACATGTTTCCTGTAGGTCTTGACCAAGTTTGCACACACTTTCACAGATATTTTTTCCTCCAATAAAACAATAACCTTTTTTAGAATTACTATAAAAGAAATTCCTCTATATTAATAATCACACAATATTAATCAACATTAAATAAATAATCATAAAAGCACATTTTACTGTCAAAGGTAGTGTAGGCTATGAGGTATAATGTAAGAGGACCATTTCTATCGAACGCGTTTTTTTTCCCTGACACACATTACGATATCTGAACAAATTTGAGTATCAGAAAACCAATAAGAACCTCTTACCCTATAACAAAAATCCCTAAACAGGCCCTCACACAGCAGGGTCGTTGCCCCGATGCATCAGCTGCTGGAATTAATTGAGACCAAAACCAAAACATCTAAGTGGTTAGAAAGAGGGAGGGGTTCTCTTTGTTACTCCATCAGCACCCTACTATGCAATCTGGGACTGCTGAGGGATTGTCACGGAAGTCAGTGGTCTAACTGCTATGTGTTATGCCTACTCGGTCTAAAAGTTTGCTTATCAATTTTGTGCTTATTATTATCATATACTGCAATACAGAGCATTGCAGTGTACTATATCAACAATCAAATTGATCATATCAAGTCTCTTAAGGGGAACGACAACATTTAAATAAATTTAAATAACAAATTATGGGGAAAAATAAGTATTTGGTCACCTACAAATAAGCAAGATTTCTGTCTCTCACAGACCTGTAACTTCTATAAGAGGCTCCTCTGTCCTCCACTCATAACCTGTAGTAAAGGCTCCTGTTTGAACTTGTTATCAGTATAAAAGACAACTGTCCACAACCTCAAATAGGCACACTCCAAACTCCACTATGGTGAAGACCAAAGAGCTGTTGAAGGGCACCAGAAACAAAATTGTAGCCCTGCACCAGACTGGGAACACTGAATCTGCAATAGGCAAGCAGCTTGGTGTGAAGAAATCAACTGTGGGAGCAATAATTATAAAATGGAAGACATACAAGACCACTGATAATCTCTCTCCATCTGAGGCTCCACACAAGATCTCACCCCGTGGGGTCAAAATGATCACAAGAACGGTGAGCAAAAATCCCAGAACCACACGGGGGGACCTAGTGAATGACCTGCAGAGAGCTGGGACCCATTTATCAAAGGCTACCATCAGTAACACACTATGACGCCAGGAACTCAGATCCTGCAGTGCCAGACGTGTTCCCCTGCTTAAGCCAGTACATGTCCAGGCCCGTCTGAAGTTCACTAGATAGCATTTTGATGATCCAGAAGAGCATTGGGAGAATGTCATATGGTCAGATGAAACCAAAGTTGAGCTGTTTGTTAGAAACACAACTCGTTGTATTTGGAGGAGAGAATGCTGAGTTGCATCCAAAGAACACCATACCTACTGTGAAGCATGGGGGTGGCAACATCATGCTTTGGGGTTGTTTCTCTGCAAAGGGACTAGGACGACTGATCCGTGTACATGAAGGAATAAATGGGGCCATTTATCGTGAGATTTTGATTGCAAACCTCCTTTCATTAGCAAGGGCATTGAAGATGAAACGTGGCTGGGTCTTTCAGCATGATAATGATCCCAAGCACACCGCCAGGGCAATGAAGGAGTGGCTTCGTAAGAAGCGTTTCGAGGTTCTGGAATGGCCATACTCAGTCTCCAGATCTCCACCCTATAGAAAACTTTTGGAGGGAGTTGAAAGTCCGTGTTGCAGAGCGACAGCCCCAAAACATCACTGCTCTAGAGGAGATCTGCATGGAGGAATGGGCCAACATACCAGCAACAGTGTGTGCCAACCTTGTGAAGACTTACAGAAAATGTTTGACCTCTGTCATTGCCAACAAAGGAGATAGAACAAAGTATTGAGATGAACTTTTGTTATTGACCAAATACTTATTTTCCACCATAATTTGCAAATAAATTATTTCCAAATCAGACAATGTGATTTTCGGGATTTGTTTTCTCATTTTGTCTGTAATAGTTGAGGTCACCTATAATGTCAATTACAGGCCTCTCATCTTTTTAAGTGGGAGAACTTGCATAATTGGTGGCTGACAAAATACTCGCCCCCCCACCATATCTTATTAAAGAAAATAGTGTTTTCCCCAATTATCACAAATCTCTCCTCCTTCTCTGTGCATCCTGGGGTAATCAACCAATCAATCTCAATTCAGTGGTAAAATACATCTTTAGAAAGGCAAAGATGAAGATGGAATATCAACTTTACAAGGAGAGATTATTTTGCAAATGGAGGTTTATATAGAGGGGAGGGCAATGAGGAAGGAGCAGCTGCAGAAAGTAAGAGACACAAACCTAGAGATGCTGGTGCTTCTAGTATGTACTCTATTTTACCCTCCAGCTGTTCTTTGTTAGTACCACTTACTTCTCCAGCCTGTTCTCAACATTGTTCCAGCTTTTTTGAGATGTTGCTGCCATCATTTTTTAAATGAGTTCATTTTTTTCAGTGCAATGGTAAGATGCTTTATTTTTAACTTCCGATATGTGTTCTGTTTTTTTTTTCAAATTCAAAAAGTGCTTTATTGAAAAGTGGCAGATTATAAAAAAAAAAAAGAATGTGTTCTATGTTTTGTTGTGGGTAAAACATGGCTATAAGACATTTCCAAATGATTGCATTCCTGTTTTCTTTACATTTTACATAGCCCCCAATTTTTTGGTATTGGGGTTTTACAGGGTGGTAATAATTATATTTGTATCGCAACTTTTTTCAGTAACGGTTTGGTGGCAGGGCCGTTGCTAGGGGCGGGCGAGGCGGGTGATCACCCGGGGCGCCGACGCTCCTCTCACCCGAGGGGGGCGCCGCCTGCCTCGCCCGCCCGGAGGTCAGCCCTTGACTCTGTGCAGCCATTGTAACACAGAGTCACTCAGTAGCTGCACCCGCGCTGTGCAGCTGATGGTACAGGGAGGAGGCAGGACGGATCGTTACCGTTCTGCCTTCTCCCCTATATCAGTGTCGTGGGGGGCGCACGGCTTTCACCACGCCCCCCTGAGACGCTCGATCCCTGGGAGCTGCGTGACAGCGTAAGTGGTGTGACGCTGCTTACACTGCTCAGCAGCTCCGGGACATGGACGCGGGGACCGTGGCGAGGTGAGTGTTTTTTTTTATTTTATCATTAGCTGCAGGGGCTATCACCTAGCTACATGGGGGCTAACCTGGCTACATAGGGGCTAACCTGGCTACATGGGGGCAGCTACCTAGCTACATGGGGGCTAACCTGGCTACATGGGGGCTAACCTGGCTCCCTGGGGACAGCTACCGAGCTACATGGGGGCTAACCTGGCTACATGGGGGCTAACCTGGCTACATGGGGACAGCTACCTAGCTACATGGGGGCTAACCTGGCTACATGGGGGCTAACCTGGCTACATGGGGACAGCTACCTAGCTACATGGGGGCTAACCTGGCTACATGGGGAAGCTACCTAGCTACATGGGGGCTAACTTGGCTATATGGGCGCTCACCTGGCTACAGGGGGGCTAACCTGGCTACCAGGGGGCTAACCCGACTACATGGGGGCTGCTACCTAGCTACATGGGGGCTAAACTGGCTACATGGGGGCTAACCTGGCTACATGGGGGCAGCTAACTAGATACATGGGGGCTAATCTGGCTACATGGGGGCTAACCTGGCGACCTGGGGGCTACTACACAACCCTCCGGGGTCTACTACCTGGCTACATGGGGGCTAACATGACTACATGGGGGCTACTACACAGCTATAGGGGCTACTACATAGCTACAGGGGGCTTCTGCCTGGCTACACGGGGGCTACTACATGGCTACAGAGGAAATATTTCATGGCTACAGAGACAACTATCTGGCCACAGGGGGCTACTACATGGCTACAGTGGGCTACTATGGGCTACTGTCTGGCTACAGGGGGCATATTACATGGCTACCATATGAGGAGCTATAGATGGGGAGTTTGTTTAGAGATAGGAATTGGTAGAGAAGTGCTGATAAATTGAGGAGTCTAAGTTTGTTTGTTTTGTAAATTCTACAGTGAAGAGTCATGACCAGGAGAAGACGTCATGGCGGTCTGGGAAAGATGGAGATGAAGAAGAGAAAGAGAACAACTCTTCAGAGACGTCTCCTGTGAGTCCCTGGATGTAACTTTACTGTCATCGATTATATGTCTGCAGAGCCTGTGTACAATTGGTATCCACTACTATATGGTCACTGTATGCCGGTTATATAGGATGTAGTATAATGGTTTGCATTCAGTAATGGTCAGTTTGTATTATTCAGTCACTATATGGTGGTGATATGTGATCATGGTGTGGTGGTATTATTCGGTCACTATGTGCTGGTGATATGTGGTCACAGTGTTGTGGTATTCAGTCACTATGTGGTGGCGATATGTGGTTTTAGCAGGACATTGGTAATATTAGCCTTAGGATTCTGTTTTGTGTAGCAGTGTTATTTGGTAACTGTATGACTATTATTTAGTAGTTTTATACGTAGCACATTGTGGTAAAGTTTTTTGTATATTTGGTTGACAGTGATGCATCGTGGCGCATTATGTTATAGGGGGGGTGGAGGTGGGGAGGCGAAATCTCTTCACCTCGCCCTGAGTGCAGTTTAGCCTAGGATCTGACCTGTATGGTGGTACTAATCAGTCATGATGATGTAGTAACATGTGGTAACCATGTGATGGCCCATTTTTAGTGGCATTATATGGTAACTGTATAATTTTTTATTTAGCGATGCAAAGAATTTAGCTTTCTCATTAAGCACCTGCTATAATCTATACAGCCTGCCCTGCCTGTCCCAGTACTGGGAGAGGACACTCATGGACTATTATTATTTTTAGGTATTATATCCCAGTACAACTACAAGTAGGAAGACTATGCAGTATTGCAGATGTTGCTGAGCAGAGGATATGGCTACAGCTGCTTTAATAGAGATCAATCCAGTGTTCTCTATAAGAGGAGACTAGGAAACCTTCCTGCCAGTAGCCGGCAGCCACATCCTCCGCTAGGCCTGCTGTAGTAGGAGCTGTGAGAACACATGGGTTTTGACGTGTGTGCAACACACCGAGTCCAGCAAGAGTTTAATATTAATTTTATTTAAACCATTCCCCTTAGAAAAGCCTGGGTATGCCCCTTTACAACTGTCTCTACATCTAAGCTGAGAGAAAAGAACTAATATTAACTGGTAAAAAAATTTCATATTAGTTTGAAAATTTACTTCAGGGCTTTTACACAAAACCGAACTACAGCTTCTTATAAGTAATAAGTTATGTGTTCATATGAACACATACAGAAGTTTTTTGTCTGATTTATACGTGTTTTAACAGAAAACAAAAAAAAATTAAATTGAATATTATCTAGTTTCCCCTAGAATATTAAATGGAGTCTATCACCAATATTTTTTTATTAATTAAAACAAGATACTGATAAATATAGTAACTTTGTAATTATGTAACTATTTTAACTGTTATGGGGCAACCATCTTACATAAGCTGCTTTCAACAGCATTTAGAGATGCTTTACAGCAGCTTCATGGACATAGGAGCCTGTGAACAGGAAGGGACCCATTGACTTCTATATAGTTTTCTAGGCTTGATCTGTGATCTGGGAAGAAGTTAGGGCGCAGGGAGAGGGAGCTGTGACATCTCCTATTGTGACGGGAGGATCCTGTGTCATCTATACACATTGGTGTCACCTTTCAGTTTGACCCTGCTTGTACTGATAATTAGCAGATTGCTGAAAATCTTTCTCTACAGAACAAGAAGTGTCAGACTATTATTAAACCTAGTGGCCAAAGTGAAAACTGCAGGATTTCTGAAAAATTCTTAAATAGGTCATTTTACATAGTTACATAGTATGGTTGGAAAAAGACAATATCAATGATTTATTTAGAGGTAATATTACATCTCTGTCCCATGAGTCCATGCCTCCTTTAACCCCTTAACACTGAGGCCTTTTTTTTACATTAGTTTTTCCAGAGCCATAACTTTTTTTTATTTTTCCACCTTTTATTTTGCAGGACAAGACGTACTTTCTAATGTCATTATTCATATTACCATAAAATATACTGGGAAACCGGCAAAAAATTCTTAGTGGGGCAAAATGTGAAAAAAACGTACTTGTGCCATGTTTGCGGGAGTTTTGGTTTTACGGCGTTTAATCTTCGGTACAAACGATGTGTTATCTTTATTCTACAGGTAGATACAAATTCAGCAACACCAAACATACCAAACATGTAGGGTTTCCGTTATGTTTTCATACTGTAAAAAAATTCCAAACATTTTCTACTTTTGAAATTTGTTCTGCGGCGCCATTTTCTGCGACCAATAACATTTTTGTACTAACACCTACGGTGCATTTTTTGCGGGCTGAAGTCTACTTTTTATTGATACCAGTTTGCAATACATAGGACTTTTTTGATCAAATTTATTCCAATTTTAACTCCTTAACGACCGCCCGCCGACTTTAGACGTCGGCTGGTGCGGGTCATTCGTCTGCAGCGTCGCTGCAGACATCAGAGTTTGTGGCGCCCGGCTCCGCAATTGCGCTGGGATTGGGGCTGTACTACACAGCCCTGATCCCACAGCATGTCCTTCGAGCATCGGGCAGCGGAGGAAACCTCCGCAACCCAATGCTTTAACCCTTTGATTGCGGCGGTGAGTTACCGCAGTGTAATCAAAGGGTTCCCCTGCTCTGTCGGGTAATCGGAACACCCGGTCACCCGGGGAACGGCTGCACAGTCAGCTCTGAGCTGTCTGTGTATGGAGCCAGTGACCAGGACACAATGTGTGGTGTCCTAATTATATAATCTCCAAAAAATTGGGAATCTCGCAAGAGAACAAAGAGTGACTTTTGATCACTATATTTACTATTTTGCCATAGGCAAACTTAAACTCTATCAGTTCTCTATCTATTAAACACTAAAACGTAACTTTTATTATATCTAACTCTTAACCTCTATACACACTATGGCAAAATACACACTATGGCAAAATAGTAAATATAGTGTCCTAATCATTGCCTGTGTCAGACAGACACAGATTAGAATGTATTAGCATATATGAATATGCTAATACATTACTAAGTGTAAAAAAAAATTTTAAAAAATGTAAAACAGTTCTCCCTTCATGGGAGTAAAAAAAAAAGTAAAAAAACCCATAAAAAGTGTAAAAAAAAAGTGTAAAAAAATAAATGATAAAATAAAAATAAATATTTAATAAAAAATAATTGTGCATAAATTACACGCACAAAAAAACCTACACATATTTGGTATCCACACGACCGTAATAACCTGTAGAATTGATCTAACAAGTTATTACATGTGAAATGTGAATGGTGTAAAAAAATATATAGAAAAACAAAAAAATTTTATTTTTAAATAAAAAAACAATACTGCAATTATTTAGAAGTGAACTTAAACTATTCCCCCATAAAGTACAACTTGTCTCTATTAAAACAAGGCCTCATACAACTGCGTCACTGAAAAAATAAAAAAAGTTACAACTGTTGAAACGCAAGGAGGCAAAAACTAAAAAAATGTTCTGGTCATTAACTACTTTTCAGGCGTTCGCTTAAGGGAACATGAAATGACCAAAAGAATCGCAATTTTGTCGCTTGGAATTTTTTTTTCTCTATGGTGTTTAGCGTATGGGATAAATTATGTTATATTGTAATTGATCACTGTTTTGGACGTGGTGATACCAAATGTGTGTAACTTTTTTCATTATTTTATTTTTTTATTTGCAAAATGGCGAAAAGGGGGTGATTTGAACTTTTATTATCTTTTTATTTTTTTACACTTTAAAACATTTTTTTTTTCTTTGAGTTCCCTTAGGGCACCACTAGGGGGCTCGATAATTTATACAGCCTAATGCATTGTACATACAATGCATTAGGGTGTACAAAGATGACAGTTTTACTAGTTCCTGCCCGAGGCAGGAAGTAGTAAAACATAAAACACGGCAGCAATAGAAGCCTACACAAAACCTTTCAGCGCTGCCATGTTCACCAATCGGGACACATTCATCTCCTCCGCAGATGTCCTGATTGGAGTAAGAGACGGTGCGCGGATTGTTAGTACACAGATGCAGAACTTTACATTTGTCCACAATGAACCTCATTTGCCAAGAGGATGCCCAAACACTTTTATAGACATTTAGACATCTTCCATAGATTGCACTGCACTTTGTGACTAGCGAACAGTAAAATGTTTGAGTTCGAGTCGAACTCGAACCCCATTAAAGTCAATGGGAGAAGATTTTTGGGTTAATTTTTATACCTATACAGGTGAAGAAGAGTGGAGAAGCTGTAATGACCATCCATAACAGTAAACTGGATACGTGGAACAACTTAGTGAAGAAAATTGGTCTCTAAGGCCGTGTTCACACGGCTTATTCCCGACGGATTTGTGAGCCGTCTTGAGCTCACAAATCCGCCGTGAATAAGGGGCGGGACGGGGGCGGGGCCAGAGCGCGGCGGGGGCGCCGCTCCCGGACCCATAGACAATGCATTGTTTATGGCGCGTACGCGCCGTAAATAATGTGCATTTCACTTTCTCCCCCCGCGGCGGATTCGCCGAGCGGGGAGGAGCGACGGAATCCACTGTTCTCTATGAGAGCAGTGGATTACCGTAATGAGAGGGACGGATTGGCGCCGTACTGAAGCGCAAATCCGGCGCGGAGTACGGCGCCATCCGTGCCCAAATAAGCCGTGTGAACGAGGCCTTAGAGTGACAGAAAAAAATTGAGAGGCTAAAATACTTCATTCCTTTCAATGGCTAAATGAAAAGATGAGGAGGACAGCTTGCAAGCAGGGGTGTAGATATAAGAGGTGCAGCAGTAGCAGCTGCTACGGGGCCCTGCATCCTGAGGGGGCCCAAAAGTCCCTTTGTCACATAAGAAGACACCAGTATTGGAAATGGCACATGACAACTGGCAGGAGCCCCATTTCACTTTTCACATAGTCTCCAAAAAAAACCATTTTTTGGATCTTGAAATTATGTTGGATGAAAACAAGCAGATTCAGACAAAGATATTTTGGAAAAATATGGCTACCAAAAGTTTGTTACATTTTTCTAGCTGGCATCCACCTTCTCAAAAAAAGGGGCTTTCCATAGGCCAATTTCGTAGGGCTCGTAGGAATTGCTCTACTTTAGAGGCTTTTAATGAAGAATGTATAAAGTTAAATGCACGTTTTCAGTCAAGGGGTTATCCCCAAAAATTTTTGAGGAAGGCTTTTAATAGGGTTTTGACCAATGACAGAGGACATTTATTAATCAGTAAAAAGAAGAAAGAAAAAACTGATTTAATTCGATGTATAGGTACCTTTGATGATAGAGACAATGAAATGAGGGGCATACTTAGAAGACATTGGCACATTTTGAGGGCACATCCAGTATTCTCTGAGGTGATTCCTAAATATCCTAGTGTCACTTATAGAAGGGGAAAAAAATCTTAGGGATGAATTTGTGCATAGTCATTTTGAGGGAGATGGCAAAAAAACATGGTTACAGTCTCCGGTGGTAGGCTCATATCCCTGTGGCAACTGTTCATTCTGTCCATTCATATGGAAAACTAAAGAATTTGTTAATCCCATTGATGGGAGAAGATTTGAGATAAGACAATTCATAAATTGTAAATCCAAAGGGGTGATTTAAGGGGCTATGTGTACCTGCCCCAAGATCTATGTGGGAAAAACCATACAGGAGTTTTGTCATCGGATCTCGAAACATCTACTATTAAACCTAGAGGTGACACCGTCCTAGCGAGACACATTTTGGAAGTACATAATGGTGAAATAGAGGTGCTTAAATTCTGGGGCATTTGTGTGAAAAAGCCAGGGGAAAGAAAGGGCGATCTGGATGTAGTTTTGTTGCAGGAAGAGGCAAGATGGATATGCAGACTCAACACATTGAAACCTAAAGGCCTAAATGAAGGCTTTTCATTTTCAGTATTTATTTAATCTTGCTGATTCCCTATATATAATTTTTGAAGAAACATGATATATGTGATTAAGTACGGTCAGTGGATATAGCACGGTTGAATATATGTGTCATGATCATGCCAGAAAGAACCCCAGCTTTGAGTCCTGGTCGCCGGCCGCGGCCGATGCGACGTGAGCCATGGTTTCTGACATAGTGTCTCATTTGTGTTTACTAGTGTGAACTGGGTGTTCTCCCTGCTCTCTTGATTGATTCCTGGCCGACGCCCAGGCCAGGAATCTTCAGCATGCAGGGTTAACTGGCTCCTGCTCCTGGGTGATTGACAGCTCTACCTTCCTATTGGTCTTCACGTTTCTTCCTCTATTGCCTTTGTCCTAAGTTCTCCTGGAAGGTATTTAAGGGCTCTTCTGTCTCCTCTCCTTGCTGGTTATACTGGTCTGTTTTTTTTTTTTTGCCTTTTACGCACTCTCTCTATTCTGTGCCTCCCTGGTTACCTTACTCTGCTTGGATCACATTTATTCTTCTGACTTTGTACCGCGTTCCTTATAGTTACCGACTTGGCTTGCTTGACCTTCCATATTGTGTTTGTATTGTTTGTCTGCTTCTTGTGTTCTCACACTATTCAGTATAGTACTCAGTCTTCTGGTTGGGGCCGACCTGTTAAGGAATCGGACACCCCCAAAAGGCAGGGACAGGGCTTGGGACCAGTGTCAGGGCCTCACACTGTCTGTGTTGTTTGTGCGCCCTGACGGGTCCTTACATTATAACCAGCCTTACCCCAGTCGACTCTCCCCGTGGTTCAATATGAGTACCGACTTGTCGGTCACCGACCGCTTGGATGAGTTGACAACTCAGCTTCAGGGCATTGCGGGGCTTATTAATCAAGTCTCGCAGCGTCTGGATGCCATAACTAACCCGGTACCTGGACTTGACGCCCCGTATGTGTCCCTACCTGCCCCTGTTTTTTGTTGGATCTAGCATACGTCATAAATCTTAAGATTGCTTCTACCTGATCGCTTTGACGGATAACCTGACAGGTTCCGAAACCTTCAAGGGAATCATTGTAGTCTATTTTTTCGCTTCAACTATTTTCCCACTGAGGCTGAGAAAGTAGCAGTTAATGTGTCTCTCCTCCAGGGCCACCTCAGGACTAGGCACTAGCTATGCCCCCTGAAGCCCCCTGAGTGGAGATCAGTGGACAGATTTTTTTTGGCTTTAGGACAGGTTTATGATAACCCCAACCGCATGGCATGGGCAGAGACTCATTTGCTATCTATTCAGCAGGGCTGCCGCTCGGCTGAAGACTACTGTTCCGAGTTCCGCCAATGGTGTACGTTTACTGGGCGGTCGGACCAACCTCTGAAGACCCTTTTCAGACAAGGGCTGTCTGATGCCGTAAAGGATGCTATGGTCAGCCATCCAATCCCTGAGACCCTGAGTGACTTTATGACTCTAGCCGTGACTATTGACAGAAGACTAAGGGAGAGATGCAGGGAAAAACAATGGGGTTTGACTGTTCAGCTCAAGTCAGGCTTTCCTGTAAAACCTGCTTCTTCTTTCTTTGAGAGTTCTTCTCTCCCATCTCCCTCTCAGTCTTCTGGAGAAGAACCCATGGTGTTGGGTTTTACATCTGCTGCCACCAGGAAGAGACACCGGTTGGAGAACGCCTTGTGCCTTTATTGTGGTAAGCCAGACCATTTCCTGAGAAACTGTCCTATTAGGCCTAACTCACCCAAGGAAACACGAACGTCTGCGCAATTTCCAGGAAAAGTAATCAGATGTACAGGTACCTCCTAACTCAAATAACAAGTTTGTTTTGCCCGTAACCTTGGTTTCTAGCTCCAAGACTTTTGCTTGTCGTGCCATGATTGACTCGGGTGCTGCTGCTCATTTCATCAGTATGGCTGTTGCTAAAGCCTTGGGTTTGGAACTTGTACCTCTGTGTTCTCCGTTTTTTGTTTCAGGTGTAGATTCTACCTCCCTAACCGGAGGAAGAATAAAATTTCGTACTGCTGAGGTCACTTTGAAGGTTGGGAGTTCGCATACTGAAAAACTTTCATTTTTTTGTCATGGAAAAACTCTCTGCAGAGATTATTCTTGGGTTGTCCTGGCTCCGCCTCCATAATCCGGTGTTCGACTGGAGAACCAGAGTTGATAAAATGGGGTGACTCATGTGATGCTCATTCGAAGATAGTGCATCCCTTGGTGTGTGCTGTAATTAATACTCATGATATTTCAGAATGTAATTCTAGTGTCTTTAGTGGGGATGTTAGGGAACATCTGCCTCCACACCGGCCTGATGATTGCCCTATAGACCTCACTCCGGGGGCAAAGCCCAACTTGTCTGCCCTGGAAAAAGAATCTATGCATCTGTCCATTGAGAAACCTGAAAATATTCTTTCTTCGGGAGTAGTTGTCACCACCTTGACTTCAGATTTAGTGTCCTCTACTACCAGCTCACAAAGTTCTCCTCCCGAGCTGGCCCGCTTTTTCCGTGATGATGGTTCCCACCTCACGTATTCCGCCACTACAGGTGGTGAAACTAAAATTGAAACCGCCGTTAATCGACTGTGCACAGTATGGGCTAGGAGTCATAAGACTCTAAAAAACACCCAACTAAAAATCAAAAAACCTAGTAAAAACCGCTGAACCAGACCAAAATATGTCTGTCTCCGTGTCCCATCTGCAAAACATGCTCCCAAGCTGGAAAAGGAAAGAGTTCACCAAGTCCATTCTGCTAAACCTAGAGGCTCTGTTGAGCGTCCGGTGGCCCCTTATAAAGGGGGGGGTACTGTCATGATCATGCCAGAAAGAACCCCAGCTTTGAGTTCTGGTCGCCGGCCGATGCGATGTAAGCCATGGTTTCTGACATAGTGTCTCATTTGTGTTTACTAGTGTGAACTGGGTTTTCTCCCTGCTATCTTGATTGATTCCTGGGCCAGGAATCTTCCAGCATGCCACGGGTTAACCTGGCTCCTTGCTCCTGGGTGATTGACAGCTCTACCTTCCTATCTGGTCTTCCGTTTCTTACTCCTATTGCCTTTGTCCTTAGTTCTCCTGGAAGGTATTTAAGGGTTCTTCTGTCTCCTCTCCTTGCTGGTTATACTGGTCTGTTTCTGCCTATAACTCGCTCTCTCTATTCTGTGCCTCCCTGGTTACCTTACTCTGCTTGGATCACGTTTATTCTTCTGACTTTGTACCTCGTTCCTGATAGCTACCGACTTGGCTTGCTTGACCTTCCCATATTGTGTTTGTATTGTTTGTCTGCGTCTTGTGTTCTCACACTATTCAGTATAGTGCTCAGTCTTCTGGTTGGGGCCGACCTGTTAAGGAGTCAGGCACCCCAAAAGGCAGGGACAGGGGTTGGGACCAGTGTCAGGGCCTCACACTGTCTGTCTGTTGGTGCGCCCCAGACGGGTCCCTTACAATATGACTATAGAAACATCAGACTTCACATATGTTTTTTCCTCCCTCCCATCTCCCTCCTGCCCCCCCCCCTCCTCTGCCTCTACGTTGACCCTCATTTTCCCTGTGTCTTGTAATGATGATGGGTATTGATCACGTGAGGCCACGGTTTCTATTTAACAAATTGGGATGTATGTGTATTGTTTCTGTGCATGGAGAGGTTTGTTGGCAGCTGAATCATATGATATATGCACTCGCGTTGTTGTGGCGAGACGCAGCCCGGGAGTAGATTACTCTCTATTCATGTATATATTCATCTATGTATAGATTTATTGTTTCTGCTCGCTGCGTTGATTTTGTGTTAACTTTAATACAAGATATTGGGATTATAGAGGGTATGCAGTGCATAGAGTTTAAATGTACTACGTGTTTCCCCGATAGTAAGGACCCCGATAGTAAGACGTAGCGGTGTGTTTTGGGGGAGGTCGCCTAATGTAAGACGTACCCCGAAAGTAAAAACGTTAGCGCGCCTGATGACGCCCCTGCCTGTGCCGGGATGAGCGCGCGGGAGGCCGGAGCAGCGAGGAGGCGGCGCGGCTCGGGGGACGGAGCAGCGAGGAGGAGGCGCGGCGCGGGAGACGGCGCGCCGCGGGAGACGGAGCGGCGAGGAGGCGGCGCGGCGCGGGAGACGGAGCAGCGAGGAGGAGGCGCGGCGCGGGAGACGGAGCGGCGAGGAGGCGGCGCGGGAGACGGAGCGGCGAGGAGGCGGCGCGGGAGTCGGAGGGCGAGGAGGCGGCGGGGAGACGGAGCGGCGAGGAGGGGGGGCGGGCGACGGAGCGGCGTGGAGGCGGCGCGGGAGACGGAGCGGCAGGGAGCCAGGTAAGTGTTTTTCTGCCTACAGCTGGCCCTAGACCTGCCTACAGCTGGCCCTAGACCTGCCTACAGCTGGCCCTATACCTGCACTATATAAGACATATCCCGAAAGTAAGACATACTGGGACTTTTGGGGGTAAAAAGAATGTAAGACGCTGTCTTACTATCGGGGAAACACGGTAATATTTTTGCATGCTCCCATTGTGACGTAATGAATTAGGTGGCTAGCCGTGACCTGTAAGAGAGATCTTTTTAATGGGGAAGGTGTGAAGTGAAACTGCGAGAGGGAGGGCGGGCTAACCATAGGGCCTGCAGCTTTATTAAAATGATATGAATTATTACAAAGTAAAAAAAAAGTGGTTTATGGAAATAGACTAAGACAATAGTGTACAGTACAATGGAATATGTATTTAATAGTGCTTGCAGCTTTATTAAAATGAATATGTATATTAGATATAAAGGAGAAGTGCTTTATGGGAAGAAAATATGACAATAGTGTACAGTACAATGGAATTTATATTCCCAATGAATATGCATATTAGACATGGAAGAGAAGGCGTTTATGGGAATTGATAAAGCTGGTAGTGTGCTGTGGAATGTAACATCTATTCTGCTTAGTCCGTTCTAGGTGAGCCACGCAGAGGCAATAACATGAGAGAAATGAGACGGAAGCCCATCACAGTCATGGCAGATATCTCCATTGATACATTACGTGGGT
Source organism: Phyllomedusa bahiana (assembly GCA_025379985.1). Lineage (NCBI taxonomy): Eukaryota > Metazoa > Chordata > Amphibia > Anura > Hylidae > Phyllomedusa > Phyllomedusa bahiana. The sequence goes on along the minus strand of JAODAL010007208.1, from coordinate 25,421 downwards.
GCGGGCAGCATGGTAAGATAGGGCGCAAGCCTGCCATGGAGATGGTGAACTTGTCTGAGGATTGTTGTTTATGGGAGCATGGTGGCAGCTTTAGCAGCACATATTATGAGAGGGCGTGCAGGAGAGCGGAAGGGGGAGTGGGTTTTTGTGGATTCTCTGATTGCTAATTGGTGAGCACCTGAATAGGGTGTGTATCTAACATGATATAAAAGGAAGTGAGCTTAGACCACATGTGATCGGACCTCTAACCCCTGATGAAGCCAGGTTAGCAGGTAAAACATGTCGGGAAGGTCAGATATGACGTTTTAAATTGTGATTTCTCACCTCTGTCTAGAAGTGTCACCTGCTGCAGACGGTGTCACAAGGGAGCCTTATTTGTTTTGTGTCCATGAGATTAGGGACGAATGCCCAAGTAGGAGGCTTGGGATCCCTTACTGGAGCTAGTAAATTGCTGTATATATAAGGCTTTCTTGTTAATAGGTGGTGCTCCACCAGACTTGATAATAGAAAATGAGCTATTCCTTATTCCTTATTTCAGAAGTAGAAAGGTTTAAATGGTGAGGTTAGAAATCAGGTTTTTAAATAGTGTGTATAGAGGTTAAGAGTTATACATAATAAAAGTTACGTTTTAGTGTTTTTTTTAGATAGAGAACTGATAGAGTTTACGTTTGCCTATGGCAAAATAGTAAATATAGCCATTTCACTTTTTGCACCAGGGCCCAAGAACTTGAACTGCAGGCTGGACTAGATTAGACGGCAGTACCATTGGTGGCGGCAAGAACATGCCAATGGGGAACAGCGAGGCTCCGGTTCGACTAGATTAGATGGCCGTACCATTGATGGCAGTGAGAACATACCAATGGGGAATAGCGAGGTTCCGGTTTGACTAGATTAGTCGGTAGTACCATTGGTGGCAGCACGAACATGGCAATGGAGAACAGCAAGGTTCCGGTTTGACAAGATTAGATGGCAGTACCATTGGTGGCATTGAAAACATGCCAATGGGGAACATCGAGGTTCCGGTTTGACTAGAATAGACGGCAGTACCATTGGTGGCAGGGAGAACATGGCAATGGGGAACAACGAGGTTCCGGTTCGACTAGATAAAACAGCAGTACTATCGGTGGCAGCAAGAACAAGGCAATCGGGAACATGGAGGTTCTGGTTCGACTAGACTAGACAGCAGTACCATTGGTGGCAGCAAGAACATGCCAATGAGGTAAAGCGAGGTTCCGGTTCTTCTAGATTTGATGGCAGTACCATTGGTGGGGAGGGCATGGAATGGGAAAGCGAGGTTACAGTTGCAAGTTTTGGCGGCAGTACATTGGTGGAGCGAGAAAATCCAAAGGGGGAAAAAGGAGGTTTTGGTTCAACAGATTAGGCAGCAAAATATATTTGTGGCAGCGGAGAAAAATGTCAGTGGGGGAACTGAGGGTTTTGGTTCGACTAGATTTGAAAGCGTACCATTGGTGGTAGGGGGGAACATGGTTCTGGGGGAAAAGCGAGGTTTTTGGTTAGACAGATTAGGGGTCAGTACCTTGGTGCGAGGGGGCATGCAATGGGAAACAGCAAGGGTAGGAAAAGGGCTTGTACATTTGGTGGTAGGGGAGGTGGAGGCATTTTAAAATAAAAAAATTTGGGGGGCTACAAGGAGGAGGGGGTGAGTAAAAGGGTATGCGTGCACATCAAGGTCATCAGGTGTACTTCTTTTCAGCCGTAAATTTCTAACTAGAGCTTGGCATGGGGACAGTTAAATTCACAATTGTAGGCGAGCAGCCCGGTACGGAACATCAATAGAACATGGAGTTTTGGTTTAAATGTTGGGACATTATTTCACATTGTCAAGGAACATGTGGTACGGGTTTTACTAGTCAGTTGACAAGCAACATTGGGGAGAAAATGCAGATATGATACAACGAGTTTTGGTATGTAATTGATGCAACATTTGTCAGGGGAAAGCAAATGTTGTCAGCAATCTACAGGACTGACAGCGTGTGGGCAGGTGGGGTTTTAAAAAAAGATTCGAGGCGCTGGGGAAGGATAAAAGGTTATGCTAGTGTCAGCAAGGCTCAGGTGTACTTCAAAAAAGATTCACACTAAGTTTAAATTGTGTTCAGCCAAATAAATACAATTGTTAGAAACAGCAGGTAGGAACATGGACATGGATTGTGTGGTCTTAATGTGTCTGATTTTGCCCATTGTCAAAAAATGTCACCCAGTTTCTAGCACAGTGACACCCGCAATTGGCTACAAATTCTCAGAGATGCGATGACATTGTTCCACTGTGACATTAGAGCGTGAAGACGCAAAAGATGCCTCAACTTGGTCAATTAGCACGGTCTCATATTATTGCATTCTACTGTCAATTTGTGTGTGTGGAAGGAAATTGCTCACTTTTGTCTTGTAATGCGGATCAAGGAGGGTGGCCACTCAGTAATCGCTGTTCATTTTTATTGCCTTGATGCGTGGATAATGTTACAGGTAATGCAGCATCCAAGCACTCATGTGTGAGATGCTGCCAGGATCTCTCAAGCCTCGGGGTCGAGGGGCACTGGCTAGCCTCATGCGCTCTACTCTGTGAGCTGAACTGCCGTCCTGCACTCGCCCTTGACCTAGATATACCACCTAAAGAAGACCTATACAATTGCGAAAGTCAGGCCGTATATATCCTCCAGTGAGTAAGGCTCTGTGTCTGCCTCCTGCTCCATCACTGCTGGGACCTGCTTCCGCAGAGTGCCTAACGCTTGTTCCAGTAAAAATATAACCACAATGGTCATGCTGACAATGCCATCGTCCTGACTGACCAGTTTGGTGGCCTCTTCAAAAATGCCAAGGATGGTGCAGAGATCCTTTACCTGCTTCCACTCTCTATGGGTCAACAACCCAAGGTCTGAAACACTGCTAGTCAGGCCATTCGACAATTCATACGGCATAATGGCATTACGCTTCTGCCACAATCGCTGGAGCATGTTGATGGTGGAATTCCAGCATGTTGCCATATCCCATATCAGATGGTTGACAGGGAGGCCCAGATCATGCTGCAACACTGCCAGTCATATCGAAGCAGGGTGCGAACGGCGGAAGTGTGAGCTAAGACCTCGAGCCTTCCTCAGAAGTCTGTCAAGACACAGGTAGTGCTTGAGAAATTTCTGCACAACCAGGTTCATGACATAGGCCAGACAAGGGATGTGCATAAGTCTACTGAACCTAAGGGCAGCAAGCAGAGTTCTCCCGTTCTTAGCACCCAGCCACTGGTTGGTCTGAGTGCACATAGAGATCCACAGCTCTTGACCTTTGTGTTGACGGTCTCCAAGACAAATTAATTTAAGAACGGCCTGGTTGAAAGTCCAGGACCTGTGTGGACTTTTTTCTCCAAGTGACTCTTCCACAGCAATTCATGCTTTACATGCATGTGCCTGTTCATGCTCATGGTGCTTAAACTCTTTATATTCTATCCTCTACTGACGCATTGAAAGCAAATCCGGTATATGACGTCAGTCGGCGAATCTGAGGCTTGATCAAAGAAGGCCCAGGCTTCACAGGTCCTGGACCTCTTAGACTGTGAAAACCTAGTATTGGTGTTCCCGCTGCCACCACTGACCACGGCTGGCAGAGTAATGTCAGCGGACTTGTATGTGACCACTCCTTCTCCCTTTCTGAGGCCGGACCCGCACTGACACTACCCCATCCTCCTCCTCCACTGATGATGCACTCGCCAGCTGCTGCTCAACAGACCACGTTGGATCTGCAATGTCGTCATCATCATCATCACAGGTGACTTCCTCTTCCTGACAGTCTACATCCTCACTCCTCCATACACAGGCTAGAAAAAAATATTTGGCTTTGCACATCCAAAAACTTTTTTGAAAAAAATTAGCATAGGTGCACACTGTTGTGGCGGCAAATAAATACACATTCCAATACCTGTATCAAAAGGCACATAGGAATTTTTGAAAAAGCATTTCTGCTATTTAGGATACACGAACATTTTTTTGAGGTTCTGAGTTCACATTTTTGATCAAAAAGTTTTTGGATGTGCAAAGCCAGATATTGTTTTCTAGCCTTTGTATGGAGGAGTGGCTGCCTCCTCGTTGGTTTTTCGCACTGCACCCAACTTCACAGTTCTTTAAATCAATGCAGCGTACTTAGTAGCTGGTGCCTTCACTCCCTGAACAGGCCCTAAGGAGAAAACATAAGTGTAGGAACCCACCTGCATTTGAGCTCTCCTTGAAGATTGGGAGGTGGGCTTAACCTCAAAAAAATGTTCATGTATCCTAAATAGCAGAAATGCTTTTTCAAAAATTCATATGTGCCTTTTGATAGTTTCTTTAGTTGATAGTGTGCTACTGATATTGGAATGTGTATGTATATTGCTACCACATCAGTGTGCACCTATGCTAATTTTTTTCAAAAAAGTTTTTGGATGTGCAAAGCCAAATATTGTTTTCTAGCCTGTGTATGGAGGAGTGGCTGCCTCCAAGCTGGTTTTTCACACTCCACCCAACTTCAGTTTTTTTAAATCAATGCAGTGTACTTAGTATTTTTTTCCAGTTTACATCCTTAAGCTGTGGGCTAGAAGCCACAGGCACTACGATGCATTGCTGACCGCTCGGTATTTCTGCCGACTAACCAGCTTCCTTCTCCTCCTCTGAGGGCATCAGAGATTGGGTGTCAGAGCAGACAAAATCATCCTCTTTGGCCTCTTGATCTTTTGAAATGTCTTCTGACCCCAACCACATTGTGTCATCAAAGAGCTCTTCAGCATATGGATTATCTGGAGTGGTTTGTATATTGGGTTGTGACATTCGGCCTGTTTGCTTCAGGTTGGACTGATGATGACATTTGTGCCCGTGACTGAGAGGAAGAGGAGGTAAAACCGCTGGATGCAGGGTGTATTAACCACTGAAGAACAGATTGGCCATGCTGTTCATTACTGAGAGTCAAAGGGAACAGAACAAACCCTGACAGACCTGACGGTCCTGCGACTGATGATGTGCTTGATTGTGTGTTGTCCGGAGCACTGGAAGGAGTGCCTTGTCTTGTACCTCTAGCTCCACGTCCTACGTCCTTGCTCATTTACCACCTCTAGTTCTTTCTATGTTCAAAAGCTAAATATTAAAAAGCTAAAGATTTGATAACGGTGCATTATGTAATAAGTGAACTCTCAAAACTTTTTTTTTTAATCAATAAGAATAATTTGCAGCAACCCAACACTATTTGAAATATATTTATTTATATAGGAGATTTGGTAACAGTGTGTTATGCAATCACTGAACCCCCAAAACTGCAAAAATTAACTTCTGGGCACTGAGTATGATTATGAGTATGATGTACAGTATATGAGAGTTAGGCGTTATGTGAGCCTGCAAATGTCGCCAAATAACAGCTTCTGGGTGTGGGAAAGATACAGCCAGCAATACAAAACACCCTATCTATTGCTGTCTATGATTCCCTAAGCTTTCTGTACTACCTAACTAATCTAAATAGCAGCTTTTCATGTCTAAATCACTAAGAAACAAATATTGTGCCTGCATGCATGCAAGCAAGCAGACAGAGAGCAATCTGTTCAGTACAGAGAGTGAGCTGAAAATGGTGTTCACAAGGGAATACAGTGAAATACATATAACAGGTTCATGTGATTTTAGCAGCCAATGAGAGCCCTGCCCTGACTCGTATCTGTGCTCTGCACTGATTGGATGGCAGCCAAAAGTGCAGTAAGCAGCTAAAAATGAAACTATAATGAAACTAAAACTGGCGTGTCGAACGCGCATGACGAACGCGAACTTTACTCAAATGAACTGTAAAATGTTCAGTTTGGTTCAAGTTCTAAAAAATTGAGAAGTTCGATTTTAACTTAACTTTTCTCGAATGGTTCGATCACCACTACACTGCACTATAGAGCTTGGTGTCATCTGCAAAAATAGAAACCATGCTATTAAACCCCTCCACTATATCATTTATAAATACACTAAATAAAAGAGGATCCAGTACTGAGCCTTGTAGTCACCACTTATAACCAGGGACTTTTCAGAGTAAGGCTATGTTCACACAGCTTAAAATTGGACGTATTTCAGTCCGTAATTACGCGCCGGAGTGCGCAAATTACGGCTGGAATACGTCCAAGTCACTACGGTAATCCACAGTTCTTATAGAGAACTATGGATTACATCTCCTCTCCCTGCTCGGCGAATATGCCGAGGGGGGGAGATAAGTGACAAGTGAATTACCAGCGGCGTTTACGCGCCACTGGTAATGCAAGTCTATGGGTCTGCGAGGTGCCGGCCCCCTGCTCCCGCCCCGCCCCCGGCCACACGCCATAATTGCGGGGTGTAATTACGCCCTGCATTTAGCCGTGTGAACCTAGCCTTAGAGTCATTAACCACCACCACTCTTTACGATCTGATAGCCAGTTTTTAATCCAATTACACACTGTTATTTCTAACCCAATAGACTCTAATTTACCCAATAGACTCTTATAATGGACAGTGTCAAACGTCTTTGCAAAGTCTAAAATCACTATATCAACAGTCGCCACGCTATCCAGATCAGGTTCGTCTGACAGTTTCTGTCCTTAGTAAAACCATGCTGGCAATCACTTATAATGTTATGTTCAGCTACATATTCCTGTATATAGTCCCTTATGAGCCCCTCAAACAGTTTTCCCACAAGAGATGTTAAACCTACTGGTCTATAATTACCTGGGCAAGACTTGGAGCCTTTTAGAAGATGGGAACTCCATTTGCCTTGCGCCAGTCTCCGGGCACTATACCAGTCACCAGAGAATCTCTAAATATCTAAATATTATGTACAGGGGCACATAGATAACTGAGCTGCTCTTTAAGAACTCTTGGGTGTAAGCCATCTGTGCTTGGAGCCTTGTTCACATTCAGTTTATTTAACTTGGCTTGGACTATTTCTACACTGAGCTAATTTATTATATCAGTTGATGTATAAACAGCCCTGGCTCCACCTAGATCTGCACTGGGCCCACCCACATCAGCTCTGACACCACCTGCATCCACTCTAGGTCCTCCCACATCAGCAGCGCCCCCATCAACTACTCTGATCTTTAGTAGCTGTCTTCTTCTGATCCCCAGTAACCAGCTCCCCATTACTGTGATTTAAGGGTCCTACATGCTCTGACTTTGTTTTTTTGCCATTTATATGTTTAAATAATTCCTTGGGGGTTGTCTTGTTGTCCTTGGCCACCTGCCTTTAATTTTGCATTTTAGCTGATTTGATCACTTTTTTTACAGATTTTCCTGAGCTCTTTGCAATTTTCGAGCCCAATTCTGACCCCTCTTTTTTATTATTTATTGCCCTTTTAACAGAAGGTAGAAGCCATGTTGGATTTAATTTTAATCGCCAATACTTGTTACCTTTAGGAATACATTATGCAATATAATTCCCCAAAGTGTATGTAAAGCCCTCCAATTTGGCTTCTATATTCTTTGATAATAGCTAAATACCCTTGCACCCCTTCTAGAATTCTCTCCCCCACCACAACAGACCCTCTTCCTTTCAGGTGCAATTTATCTGTAGAAAACAGAATGTACACCAATGAAAAATTGGCCCAGTGCTCTAAGAACCCAAACCCTTCCACCCTACACCAAGACTTAGGCCATACATTTAAAGTGGTTTAGCCACGAGTGCGGAACACATCCGCCACTCGCAGAGCCGGCTGGCACAGTCACTTTCCACTCACTATTCTATGGGATTTCCGAGTACAGCCAAGCGGTGCATTCAGGTCTGCTTGGTACTACCATAGAACAGAATGGAGTGTCGTGCGCAAGTACAACCAACTCTCCAGTCTGCACAGAGAGATTCGGGAACCCGATCCTGAGATAGGTGCAGGTCCCAGAGTTGGGACCTGCACCTATCAGACAACGATGGCAGGGCCGGGACAAGGCATTTTGGCGCCCTAGGCAAATAGGGCAAATGGCACCCCCCTCCATCTCTCAATTCACCTCCTAGGAAAACCATTTAGATGCCATTGAGAAGACGATCACAATGTCTAAATGATTAAAGGGTATAGCCACGGTCTATTGCTGTCCCTGGTTGCCTTACCTGCCATGTTTGTACATCTGTTATACCCTGCCATAGGTGGGATATAATGGGTAATGAATGGAATGCCGTATAAAAGAGAAGCGATTTAATGTTCAAGTGCCCTAGGGAGACCATGTTAATGTAAAAAAAAAAAAAAAAAAAAATTCAAAACACCCTCCTTTTGCCTATTTACCAATAAAAAAAAAAGAATAGTAAGGTACACCATGTCTGTAAATGTCCGATCTATTAAAATATAACATTTATGCTATGCGGATAAAAATTTGCATATGTCTCAATTATCCCAATAAAATCTACACTTCAGCCACAAAAAAACAAGCCCTCACTCAGGTCCATAAATTGAAAAGCAAAAATTCTATTGGTGTAAATTTAGAAAAATAGAGGTTTTTTTTTTTTTTAAACATACTAAAACACACTTAAAATTCTACAAATTTGGTGTCATGGAAATCGTACCGACCTACAGAATATAGGTCACATGTCATTTATACCGAACAGGGAACTCTATAAAAGCAAGACCCCCACAAAAATGTCACAATTGTGTTTTTCGGACCAGGAACTGACATGTCAATTCTTGGGATGGATCCGAAATATGGATTTGAAAGACGCAATGAGGTGCGCACCGGTGATCACTCGTGTGAACACCAAAGCGTGTTTCATATTAAAAGCAATGTAAATCACATTATACATTATTAGATACATGTTTGGGGTCCGACAGATGGATCCAAACACATATCTAAAAGCGCATTTTTACATGGAGTCAACACGCCGTGTGAACATACCCTAACACATTGCTGCTTCTGTAATACCTTGCAGATTTTCTCCACGCAAATCTGCCAGGGAAAATCTGCAGTGTATTGTGCCAGCCTGATCATACCCTAATGAAACCAGACAGTTATAAAATCCCATTTCATTTTCAGGACCTTCTCTAGACATTCTATATCAATATGCATAGATGATCTTTGTAGAGAAAGTCCTGATAATATGTGTAATTAGGTGTAGAGAGAGAGTGACATATATATATATATATATATTCCAATACATATGGGGCATATATATGCTCACACACACAGGATATAATAAATATATATATATATATATTTATATATTATATCATATATGTGTGTGTGTAGGTGTGTTTATTTATATATATTATATATATATATATATATATATATATAATATATATTATATATATAATATATTATATATTATATATATAATATATGTATGTGTGTGTGTTAGATTTTAAGTAATATGTACAAATGGCGGGGATGTTTATAATACATTAGCAGAGGGAGCTGGGGGATTGCACACTCTGAACTGATGTCTGGGTCTCTTATCTCACCCTTCATCAGTGTCTATGGAAGAGATGACAGACACCAGTTCAGCCTAAACGCTCCCATCCAGCTCCAGCTCCTACACAGTGCACGGGGCAGCAGGGTCGCACCTGGAGAGGAGATAACTAATGACATGTGCAGCTGAGCCGCAAACACGGCGCTCCCATAACTCACTGTGTCGGCTTCTCCTCTGCTCCTCGCTAGTTCCTCTCACTGTAGGGAGCAGGCAGAGCTCAGACTCCTGCTCCTGCACCTCCCGCGCGCACATTTTAGAAGCTGTGAATGGGGCCGATGAAAAAGAAACTCCAGCACGAGCCTTTAGAGGAAGATTCCGGCAGTGACCCCAGTTCGACACTGCCTCGGCAGATCCTGTTAGTGCCCTTATATGATGGAACAGCACAACATGTTTACCTCCGCTCCACTCAGTGTGTCACTGACTGTCTCGTCCACACCGGAAAGTCAGTCGGCTGCTGCAACTTCAAAATACATTGCTGCGCCCCCCTATTGTCTGGCAGAGGTGGCGCCCTAGGCAATCGCCTACCTCTGCCTACTCATCCTCCCGGCCCTGAATGATGGCATATCCTAATGATATGCCATCATTGTCTATGGTGGCAAAACCCCTTTAACTCCCTGAGCGCCCGTTGTCTATCCTGCATTGTGCATGGCACAGGCAGTATTCCGGAGAGAAGCAAACTTCTCTTATATTTGTCAACCACCCTCAGTGATGACACATTTCCTTTACGAAAGAGAAAGATACACTATGTTATTGTCATTGTTATTATTAGCAGGTTCAAACCTGTTTCAACTGTGGCCATGAATGTTAAAGAGAACCTGTCACATAGTTTATGCCCCCCTTGCTGAGGGCAGCACAAGCTAGTGTCAGACCTGCTGTTTCCAGCACTGTGTCCCTTACTCTATAAGATGCTGTAGTTTTTGTGTATTTAATGCTCAAATATAGCAGTTTGCAGCCAGAAGAGTCATTCAAAGAGTCATTCAAAGTGTCAGTGTTTTTCAAACCAAGCCCACCTGAGGCTAGCCCTGCCCACCTCACCTGATACTTTGAATAGGTAGAAACGGGTGAATAACTGTCAGTGGGCTGGGCTAGGCTTTGGTGGACGGGGCTAACACCTGCTCAAGAATAAGATTTGAGGGGTAAATGCTCTAAAACTGCTGCATCTTACAGAATAAGGGGCACAGTGCTGGGAACAGCAGGTCTGACACTAGCTTGTGCTACCCTCAGCAAGGGGGGCACAACCTATGTGACAGGTTCCCTTTAAATAAAATCTAGTTGGATATTCTGCATTCTATGTACACAGTTTTTTAATGTTCCATAGATAATGCTGGGAGGGCTACACAATTTATAAACCAATCCAGAAAAAATTCTACCCTTTAGAAAATAGCTTTTAATACTTCTTTCAGATAAAATTTTCCATGATCTCAAATTTAAATAAAAAACAATAACCAGCATATCAATATAATCAGTCATGGCATATAGGCTACACACCACTACACAAAGTAGATTCAGATTAGTGTTCTATGCATGTCCACACATTACCATGCATATGGAGAGTAAAACTGGTGACTACTCCTATTATGATCCCCCTACTCTCTCCCTTAGCAGTATTACCCCTAAATCTCCTAAACATTCCCCATGTAATAAACATAGGTTGCATATCAGCAAAAACTCATATTGCCCTCATACATAAGAGACACAATGGATTTGTTGCTAAAACTGGAGGGATTATTTGTTGAAGATGTTTTATCAGGTAGTATCAATGTAGAGACCCTATACTCATTGATATCTTTTGGGGCATCGTTGGTTCCATAGCCTATTTACTAGAATCGAGAGGGTTGCAATTCAAGGCTCATAATTTGTTTGTTATACAGTTACTTATAGAAATAGTCATCAGTCATGGAACACTAATCTGAATCTACATAGAGTGGTGAGTAGACTATATGCCACGTTTGATTGTATTGACATGCTGCTTATTGTTTTTTTATTTAAATTTAACGTAATGGAAAATTTTTATCTGAAAGAAATATTAAAGGTTATGTTTTAAATGGTAGGAATTTTTCTGGATTTTACCTTTGAAAACTTTTGTGGAAATGAGTAGTTGATGGCTTCACCAGTAATGAAGTTAACATGGTAGAAAATAGATCATAGTGATCTTCAGGGAATGATAAATTAGATCTATAACATCTCTTAAGGTCCATACACACGGCATGGTTTCTTGGTTGGATTTTCAGACGGTTTGCAGATTTGGAAACCGCCAAGAAACAATCACCATAGACTTTAACAGAAAAAACGTTCAGTTGCCCCCAAAACCTTTGAAAGACGATAAAATACCGTAAGGATTCTTAAAAAGACTCCGAAAGGCATTTTACATATGTCGTGTGGACGTACCCTTAGAGGGTGTTCAGATCACTTTTGTGATATTTGCTTAGTGTGTATGCTGCAAAAGCTACCATTGTACACCTTCCACATAGGCCACATTTCTGAGTGGGCCGTTATAAAAAAAAAGTATATCACACGGGATTCTTTTTTCTACTGTATACTGCTCCATGTAATAGAGTTGTCTACTACAATATTCAGTACTTAATTTTTGTAGTATACAGTAAAATACTGACCAGGCAAAGGTCAAAATTATATTCTCATGTGTATTTTGGGACCTTTTCCCAGCATACATGCTAAGCAGAGTTCACTAATGGGATGTATAAGCCCCCACTGAAATCAGCAAAAGAGCATTTGTGCTCCAGTCCCACAAAAATCTAATATTTTGTGTATTAGATTAGCAATGAACATCATTATTCCCTGAGTGTTGATTTAACTGTAGGGTAAATGTTGGTTCTGCACCAGGCTCTATGGCAGTGGGCCCCTGAATGTGGCACCATTTTCAACTGTTTTTGCATCACCTGGATACATACAAAGTAAAAAATTATAAAAGAGCATGTACCCCATCTACAGCTGTGGTTGAAAGTGATGTAAGATAAATTCCAATAGACCCTGCCACCTTGCTGATGCCCGGATTAGTGAACAGCCAGACAGTAGGAGGGCCACAGGGATATTTCTGCATTTTGTTTGGATTTCGAACAAAACACAGCAAAAATGAGAGAGCCCATGTGACCTTGTTTTTAACAAAACAATAACTAAATCTGGGGGATCTTTGCAGGTCTATTTGCATTGCATGACAGTGAAAGAGGAGGAGTACAATTGTGGTGAAAGGTAATAGGTAAGGTAAGTATGGAGGTTCTGTAAGGTAGGAGGGACACAGAGATCAATAGTCTATGAGTAAGGGAGGGGGCCATGAGCAGCAGTCTATGTGAGAGAATGGTGTCATGAGTAGTACCACAGAGAAGGAGAAGGCGTACTACTGTGCAAGAAAGAATAGTGCAAACCCTGCATGTGTAATAGAAGGCTGTAGGCTATGGTTAAGAAAGAGGAGCCATGAGCAGCAATCTATAAGAGAGAGGGTGCCCATAAGCAGAAGTTTATACAAGTCAGGGTGTGTATGGGCAGCAGTCTGTGTGAAAGGGGGCTATGAACAGCAGTCTATGTAAAGGGAGAGGGACATTTGCAGCAGCCTGTGTGAAAGATGGGGCCTATAAATAGGAATCTATGTGAGAGACGGGGGTTAATCATCAATCTATGTGAAAGACGGGGGCCATGGACTGAAATCTATGTAAGGGAGGGATAATAATAATCTTTATTTATATGGCGCCAACAAATTCCGCAGCACTTTACAATGAGGGATGGCTATGAGAAGCAGTTTATGTGAGAGAGGGGCCATGATCAGCAGTCTATGTTAGGGAGATTGCCAGGATTAGTAATTGATGTGAAATAGGGCTCATTAGCAGCAATCTGCTTTAATTTTGGGGGCCAAGAGCAGAGAAATGGGGCAGTATAAATTATCTGAAGCAACGAAGATAGAGAGCGATAATAAGGTTGCACAGTAAGGTTAGGGTAGTGAGACCTCCTGGGGACAGAATAGACTGGAGTATAGTGCAATAGAGGAGCATCACCCCCATGAGAAGCAACAGGTACTACATGGTACATAATTAGTGTGTGGGGCCTAAAGGTTGAAATATTAAAGGATTGTCCTGCCATGGACGTGTAATAGGTATATGGCACTGTTCAAGAAATATAGGAAGTTTAAAGTGATTACAGGAATGATAAGCTGTTAATTAGAAGTACCGTGTTTTTATATATTCAATTGTCCCACCATACTCATTGATGGCATATCGATAGCCTATGCCACCAATGTGTGATAGGTGCAGGTCCCAACTCTGGGACCTACATTTATCTTGAGAAAGAGACCCCAAACCTCTCTGTTTTGATCAAAGAGGTGGTTGGAACTCTCCCATTGAAATTAATGGGAGTTCTGAATACAGCCAAACCCATGCTCTTCTAAAATGACAAATAGGCCTCTTCTAGCTAACATTTTAGTCAGACATCCTGCTAGGACAGTGTTATTCTTTTTCACAACCCCTCCATCAATAATATCCCTGTAACAGGCTCAGCTCGGAATAGGAGCTAGCAGAGCTGAAATGTCACTGTCACGAGTGGCGCCGCAGCCCGGGGTCCGGGCTGCGGGCGCACTCGTCGTTGCCTCATCCCTGCTGCGCTCAGGGAGCGTTGCGCTGCGGATGGCGGGCGCGCTCGCTCCCACAGGCGCACGGACTTACCTAACCACGCTCCTGCTGCTTCTCTCCTGACTGCCGGCCGGTGCACGTGTCCCCGCTCCCTAGGGCGTGGGCATGCCGGCTCTCCCGGATTTAAAGGGACAGCACGCCGGAAATTGGGGTTGCCGGTCGCTGACTCTATATAAGGGCTCCACCTCTTCCTGGACTCCGCCGAATCCATAGTGCCCTTATCCTGTGTGAGGAAGCCTGCTTTACGTTCCGGTTACCAGATCCGTGTACCAGTCCCTCCGGCTTACGTCTCTTGACCACGAACCTTCGCTGCTTGCCCTGACCTCTTGGCCCGTCCCTGACTATGAGTTTGCCTGTCGATTTGGTACTTCGTTGCACCTCGGCTGCCACGCAAAGCAAGTCGCATCAGGGGGTAGCGACCTGGTGGAATCCCGCGCAGCAAGTTCATCCCGCTTTGCGGCGGGCTCTGGTGAAAACCGGGACCCACTTAGACTCCGCTCCCTGGTGTGGCTTCTACCACCGCTTGCGGTGACCCAGCGGATCCACTACCTAGGTTCGTTACAGTCACTCACTGCTGTGGAATTGCCCATTGTGGCTCATTATCCAAATTCCAATTTAAGGCTGCATTCCCATTAGAAAATACCCTAATAATAAACACCATAGTGGTGTAATCTTTATTTGACTATATTTGGTCTGTTTTATGCAGGTATACAGTACATTTAATTTGTGGAATAGAATAAAATAGGAGTCTATGCTATTTTACCCCTTAAATAGAATTGATACCAATATAAAACACGCCAAACATAGCGACAAATAGAATACATTTGGTCCATTGTAGATTATGGCTATGCTGAAGTGTATATATGATTACCCTTTTGTAGGAATATGCATGGTGATGGAGAACATACAAACTCTTTGCAAGTGTTGTCCTTGGTCAGATTAAAACACAGAACCCAAGTGCTGCAAGGAAACAGTGGTAACTACAGAGCCCTGTGTCGCCCATTGTTATGGTATGTTCACACGGCGTCTTCACGCTGTATGAACATATGCTTTTCAGATGCATCTCTGGGTCCATCAGAGCGGACCTAAAGACACATCTAACAATTAGCAGTGACTTTATCACTGCCAGCAATGACAGACACGCAGCAGCGTTCACATGAGTGATCGCCGCTGTGCATTTGCATCGCACTTGTTGGGTCCGTCTTGCGGATGCAATCAAAGAATTGCATGTCGTTTCTTGGATCGCATCTGAAAGACGGACCCGACAGGAGCGATGCAAACACGCAGCGGCGAACTCTCATGTGAACTCCGCTGTGTGTCTGTCATTGCTGGCAGTGATAAAGTCACTGCTAATTGTTAGATGCGTCTCTGGGTCCGTACTGATGGACCCAGAGACACATCAGAAAAGCGTATGTTCATATGAAGGCAAGACGCCGCGTGAACATACCCTTAGGGTATATTTACATGTGGCAGACTTGTTGCAAAAATTTCTGCGCTTAAAAACATTTCCATTCATGTGAATGATTGTTTCTGCAGCCTATGCATGGAATTTTTCAAACCGCAGTAAGATGAATAGCATAATTGCAGAGATTTCTGCAACAAGTCATTTGTCATATGTAAATCTACCTTACAAACAGGTAATGTGAGTTTACTATGGAGAATATTTTCAGCCTTTGCTGCCTGCATCATGGAATTACTATTCTATATCTTTATATCCAATACAATTATGCTTTAGCTTTTCTTGTATTATTTTGAAGCTGAAATACTGCCACCATATGGTTGGATGACTACATGCCAAACTAGGGCATTTATATATGTGGACCAATAAACTGGGACTTGACACCTAATTGTTTTTACTGTGGCTCACACTCACCAGCTGGGGGGGTGGGAGTTGAGGGAGAACGATGCCACACCATCCACTCACCAGCGTAGCAGATAGTGGCTCCTACTACACAGTCAACTTCCACATCAAAGCACTGTATAGGAATATAGTGCATAATGTAGGTGGTACCAAGCGTGGGGGGGATAGTCATCCCATCCAAACTCACTCCACAGCGACCCCAGCCCTGAGCTCAGCAGTGTAGCAGATGGATGTATAAATATATATATGTGTTTATATATATATATATATATATATATATATATATATATATACACACAGATATGTAATTTATATATGGTGTGCATAAATTATAGTTGTCCTGGGATCAGAAAATGCCATCAAGAGACTGTATTTTCTATTATAGTCACTCTACTGAGATGGGGTATCGACTAGTATATTCTATAAATTATTATGACATATACTATATATTTTGCTAAATACTTCAGTCCTATCCCAGCTATTACTGCGGATAACATTGCATCTGCACATTTTAGTTCATGATTATGATCACCTTCTGAAAAAGCTAAAATATGTTTATTAGCTCATTTTAGCCAACTAAAGCATCTTATTCCCATGTTATATGTCATGGGTCGTGCCAACCAGCACAAAACAAGGACATCTATTGTCCGACAGCGGGATTGATGTATTGTGATTATAGAACACATCAAAGTCTTCTTTCTGACTTTAGCTCACTGTGAAAGCTACATAACCCTATTTTGTCTGTTTCTTCCTTTTGTACACAAAATGCATTGACTGTCCCTGCTGACAGTCTATATAGATAAAGCAAATATGCAGGTAGAATAAATCTCATTGCTTTCTTACCTGGCTTAAACCTCGCCTTTTATGCCATTACTAGGCATTTCCTTTTAAAAAAAAAAATATGACCTGAAAATCACATTGAGCTCTATAGTGATAACCAAATAGGCTGTCATCAAATTGCCACAACAACAAATTATGTAATAAAATATAATAAATATACAGATTTGTTAAACTTATTTAAGTAAACAGATCTCAGAGAATTTGCCTCATTGTCAGACTACCTAATGATTTTAATTGAAGCATTGCAACAGAGGCTACAATACTAAATACAAGAGCCTAGAAAACAGTACACTGGCTGCAACCAACAGGCCACACTCATTACGACATTACCATACCACTTGGCATTTCTAATACTGCATCGTAACACCACACCATATCATAATTAGCACATTTCAATAAAAGATTTTAATGTAAAAAATGGCAACATGGTCAAATCTTTAGGGCTGATTACTTCTAAAAAAAATTACAAAAATGATGGTACTCTATAGTACCTGAGAGTAAGGATGAGGACAAGTATTTGGTGACTAGTGTTGCTCAAATAGGTCCCTGTTCGGTTTGACACTGGTTCAGCGAAACCCCTGTTTTATATGCTAACCCTAACTGTAAAACCTATATCATGTCCACTGGAAGTGACATTGGATATGAAGCACTGCAGAACCATAAGTTCATGCATCAAATCATTCAAAAACTCTAACTGTAACACTAACCCCAATTTAGGGTTGACTTTTTGGCAATTGTTGCCAAAATTTGATTTATTCCAACACAAGATTTGGGTGAATTTGTAATGAACAAAGTGCAAGTGCAAGACTGATGTGACTATTGCTATTGCCTTTCTACATTCTGGGAGCACATCCTCTGCTGGTGGCGTTACATCGATGATGTGTTCTTGATTTCGACAGACGCAATGAATACTTTAGACATGTTTTTTGAATATCTGAATTCATGTCAAACCTCTATTACATTTACGAAAACAGTTTTTTCAAGTGAATTGCAATTTTTGGATACCTTATTAATTTTCGAAAATGGTACTTTAACAACTAATCTCTTTATAAAGAAAACGGATAGACATAACTTACTCCGTCATGATAGCTATCATCCTAAACATATGATAAATTCTTTACCATGGAGCCAATTGTTATGTGTATAAAGGATTGTGTCAGATGCAAATAAATTGGATAATAGGATAGAGGAGATGTGTAACAAGTTCGTCACTAGAGGATATCCTAAGAAATTATTACAACAGCATAGATCCAGATTAAATACAGTCAATAGAGAGCAATTGTTTACCAGTAAGAAGAAGTTAAGATCTACTGATGAGAGATTGTCATTTGTATCAACATTTAATGCTTGTAGCCAAACTATTGCAGGGATTATATGTAAGGATTGGCATATGTTACGGGATCAGTTTCCACAAATTCCTGAATTTCAGTCTGTACCCATGATGGCCTATAAAAGGAATAAACACCTGGGGGACGAAATGGTCCGATCAGATTTCGGTTCAAAAAGACAATTAACACAGACATATTTGTCAACTCCTAATAAGGGTAATTTCCCTTGTTTGGGTTGTTGCAATTGTGGCAATTTGATTAAGGGTAACACTTTTACTCATCCACAGAGTGGTAAAAAATATTTTATTTCAGAGAGATATACATGTCGATCAAGCTATTTGATCTACTTGATCACTTGCCCTTGTGTGTTGATGTACGTGGGTGAAACCACAATGGAAGTCAGACGAAGAATTAATAAACATAAGAGCACTATCAGAAAGAGGTTGGTAGATGTACCAGTAGCTAAACACTTTGTTGAATTGAGGCACTCCATTTCGCAATTGAGGTTGAGTAATTGATTCTGTCCCTCCATTGCGACGCGATGGAGATCGAGAAATGTTATTAAAAAAGAAATAAAGTAGATGGATTTTTGAATTATAGACATTACAACTAGAGATGGGCGAATTGATTCTAACGAAGTGGAATTCGTTTAGAACTTCAGGAAAACTTCGGTTCGGAACGAAGTCGAACTTTGGGGTACTTCGGGTGAACGAAGTGTGCTTTTGATTGATAAAATGGCTGCGAGCACATGGCGCTACATGGGGCAAAGCACTCTGGGAGGAAGAAGGGCATAGCCTGCATGACATGTGCAGAGATGAAGCCAATCAGAGACGGCGGGATTCTGTGACCGTCACCGCACTATATAAGTCGGGCGCGACGCCGGGAGCTCACACTCCTCTCACTGTGCTCATCAGGGAAGGTGCTGCCGCGGCTGATAGCTCCTTACTGAAGAATTGATTTTTATATAGCGATTTCTGTAGGGTGTCTCAGCTTGTCTCAGAGACTGTTCTCTTAATGTTCTATTTCTAATTTTTTGGGGTATTGGATCTGAAATCCAGTGTGTGTCCACTGCAGCTGCATATACATTCAATATCCAAGTGGGATCTAAGCCAGTTCCTGTTGTATTCATTTAAAGAAACAGCGTTTTTACAATACAAATACCACTTCATTTTTGACTGCTCAATTTATTGCGCAATTTACATCCAGGGGTTAATTAAGCGTTGTTTTGCTGGTGTGCTGACCCAATTAACCGTCTTTTTCAACGCCAAATATATACATTTTTCCTGTAGCCTAATTCACAAGCAAAGGTTAATTACAACTGTATCTCTTGTTGTGTGGCGTAGAAAACACGCAATTGTAACACACTACAAAGCTACTATTTTGTGCGGCTAAATTCTATTGCGCAAGGGGTTAATTAAGCGTTGTTTTGCTGGTGTGCTGACAAAAATAAACCGTCTTTTTCAACGCCAAAATATATACATTTTTCCTGTAGCCTAATTCATGTCCGAAGGTTAATTAAGCCTGTTTGTGCTTTTACATTTAGTAAAATACACAGTGTTTTTAAACGACACATACAAGTAAATTTTTCCTGGCCATTTGTGGAGCGCAATTTATATCCAAGGGTTACCCAAGCTTGTTACTGGGTTCATTTGGAGTCAAAAACAGGGTGTATATTTATCATATACAGATATCTTCATCAGTGTCTGTACATTTTAGAACAAACAGTATGTCAGACAGAGGTGGCAGGCTCTGCACCTGCGAGTGGCAGCGGCACCAACATTAATGGAACAGGCCCAGGTCGCAGCACAGCAAGGGGACGTCGGAGCAGGGGTCACTTGGTGAGGCCACAACTGCCGCTGTCATCTAGCGGCCGTGTGTTGTTCAGCAACCCAAGGGTTCTTGATTGGTTGACTAGGTCATCCTCTTCCTCCCAGATGACATCTGACAACCACCAGCAAGAGTCGGTGGGAACCTCAGACACAACCATTAGTTGGCATGGCCCGGGAGCGGGTCAGCGGCCCTCACCTGTCCTCAGCCCGCCTCTGTCCCATCCGGTTCCCTCAGCCAGAGATCTACTATGTGGTCTGGCTCAGCGCCACTATATAGCGAGGATGAACAATTTGAGGGCAGTCAGCAGTACTTGGCAGCGAAGAAATGGGGCCAATATCGCCTGCTTCTTGCAGTAGGCGGCAAAGTATAGATGTGGAGAGTGGCATGGGAGGTCATTTTGTGAGAGGTCAGCCTCGGCATACCAAGACCTGTGATGAGGACAGCAGTGACGATGAAACACAAATAGATGATGATGTAGCCGACCGCACTAGGGAGCCGAGTGAGGCAAGGGCTTCATCATCGTCAGGAGAACGGGGCGTCAGCTTGCGCGTCAGGCAGCAGCGCAGCCAGCAAGTGGGTGTGTGGCCGGGAGTCAGCAGGATAGCAGCAGGTGTGAGGTCGGGAGGCCAAGCGGCCACGGGGTAAAAAACCGCTTCGCAGGTCCAAGAAGTAGCGGCACAGGGGACTCAGCGATGGCAGCGGCGGCAGTAGTCACTCAGTGCGGAGCGTTAGCGGTAAAATCCGATACTCGGTGGTGTGGCAGTTCTTTGCTAAGACACCGGAGGAGCCAAATATGGGTATATGTAGAATCTGTGGGCAGAAAGTGAAGCATGGCCAGGGAGCTAACGTTGGCACCACGGCCCTGCGTCAACACATGCAGCGTCACCATCCGGTGGCATGGGAGAAACGTGGCTCAAATGTGGTGGTCCATCCTGCCGCCGCAGCAACAGCAGCAGCAGCAGGGGCCCATTGGCACGCATGCCATTACAGTCAGTCAAGGCCCCACCCCCACTGCAAAAGGGGAAGCTGTTTCTCTTTGACATCATCCCCCCGCCCCAGATGCTCCTCGAAAAGGCCCCAGCAGTTTTCAGCGGGGATTGCAAAGAGACAACAGTATGCCCCCAACCCCATTAAGGGCAGCAGTGACCGTGTCCTGCCCCAAGTTGTTGATTGCAGTCCCCCCTTTCCAAATGGGGACTTGCACATTCAAGGGAATAATGGGCTTGCGCCCGGGAGATGGAGAGTTCCAAGCCCTATTTATTTTTCCAAAAATTCAGTACCCCGATTTATAAAAATGTAAAAACAGAAAGGGGGTCTCCCTTTGGTTATCGGGGTTTTTTTTCCAAGGTGCCCCCGGCCCCCGGGGCTCCCGGAGCTGTAATACGGTCAGGGCCGTACAAGTCCTTTAGGCCCCCTGGGTAATGTGCTTCCACCCCGGGCCCCCAACAACTTGGACGGGAGCCCCTTTTCCTCCAGTTGTCAAATGCTGCACCTGCGCCGTCCGCCCCCCCCCTCCACCACGCCCCCTCTCAGCCCCCACAAGTCGCCCCAAAAATTCCCCTTGTAGGGGGAAAGCGGTGTCACGCAGTTCTACACCTCTTGCCCCCGGCGAACAACACACAGGGGGGGAACCCGCTCCCCGTTGCGCAAGAAATCGATGTTGGGGTTTCCTCGTCAACGCAAACGGAAGTGGGGACGGGGAATGGGGGGAAAAGGTTCCGCGCTCACCCGGGGGGATGGTCCAGCGCCCCCATGGCGCAGTGTTCAATTGGGCGTGAAAGGTTTTTGAAGTCTTTTCCAAACCCATTTCAAACATTCTGAAAAAAGGAGGGAAAGGCATGCACTTTATCCATTGTAAAAAGCCAGGGAAAACCTCCCCGATTGACGGCCCGAACGGCCCCCCAAAACCCCTTGTATGCGATGTTTCCACCCGCTGGAATTCCCCGCCCGCACATGTTTGGGGCCGACTGTATGAACAGGAAAAAGGCCATTAACGATTTTTTTTAGATCCAGGCAGAAATCTCCCGTGTAACTTTGATGTCAGCCTGGGGGCTCTGCGTGAAAACCCGCCCTTTGTGAGGCCCCTTCGAGGGGGCACGTTTTTTTGTCAGCGCAGGAACCCGGGAATGAATAAAGTAATCCACTGCTTATGTCCTGGAACAGATGCTGAAAAATTTTCTGGCAGGGGGTAGACGTGGGGACTACTCATGGGCCACATGATCCGGGGGGCTGAAAAATAGGGGAGGAGGGGGACATTGGGGGCGAAGCATTGTCTGGTGAAATGAGGGATTTTTTTACCCAGGGAAAAAGGGGGAGGAAGGAGCACTGGGGGAGGGGGGGATGAGGAAGACGAGGCAGATACCCCCAAGCACCCTGGCAGTTTAAAGTGGAAAGGGGCAGGGATCCCTCGGGGTCACTTGTGCAGAGGTCAACCAAAGCTTATTTCCTGGCTAGTGAAGCCCAATAGTCAATCCCGGAGAGGGTGACTTTTTGGGGTCTACCTATTGGACCCCCGCTCCGGTCCAAATGGGAGCCTTTTCCAGTATTTAGAGGGGGAAGAAAATAAAAACTAAGGGAAATCCCCCTAATCAGTTGGGTGCCTATGTGCCTCGTCCCCCCTCTGAAGGTCTGACCGGGGGGGTTTCCCCACACTTTACTACTACTGGCGGTGTGGGGGGAAGGTGGGGGGGGGGAAAGGGGCTACCAGCTCCTCGTAGAAACCCCAAATCTGGAGTCCCCGGGTAGCAGCTTCCTTCACCGCCTAGGGGGGGAGGGCGTGCCAGCCAGCGCAGGACCTGGGAAATCCCTACCAAAGGGGGTTTTGGGCCCACTTGGAAGCACTTGCCCCTCATTAGAAGATCCCTGGCACTGGGCGCCAAAAATGGAGTGTGGCCGAATTGCCCGTTTTCATGGGAAGCTGTCCTGCCGGCCAGTGTGTTGGATCAAGGGGTGTTTTTAGTGCGGCGGTGGCATCGTTACCAAGGAGAACCGTTTTTCCAGGGGAAATGTGGAACGACTGACCTTTGTAAAGATGAATCGGGGTTTGGATCGGCCATTTTTTCCCCAAACCCCAATCCCTTGGGGCGTCAGTCGGGGGTTCAAACTACCCCCTCACCACTTTTTTCTGTCCCCGCCACCCCCCCTGATGCCCAATCGACAGTTTCTCCATCTGCCTCCAATCTTCCGGGATTTGTATTCCCACCCACCCCCTCAACACTTGTCATTGTGCCATTTTTGGGCCCTCTTTCTGCTTTTTGCTTTCCCGTGACAACCCACTGTGTCATTGTCCCAACTTTTCTGACCTAAATTTGCTGCGGGGGGCTGCCATTTTCCCTCCCCCTGTGTATTGTGCCACTCCCTGTTTCATGCGGTGTTTTGCCCGTACCCCACACGTGTGTTGTGCCACTTTTGGCCTAATATTTTTTGCCCCCTCCAAAATGTATTGTGCCACTGCCTGACTCATACTTTTTCCCCGCCTTTGCCTGCTTGGCATTGTCCCCTTTCTGGGGGTTTTCCTTGTTTTGCCACCCCCGAATTTTGGGGGAAACTGCTGATCATGCGGGCTGTGGCTCCCCGCCGTCCCCTCCCACTCTGTCACAAATTTTTCCCCCGAGTCCCAGTTTTTTTTTTCCCAGTTTTTTCGTGGCAAGATTTATCGGCTACTTTCCCAGTTAAAGTTTTTTGGGTTTCGGGTTTTGCCCTCTTAAGTCCCCGGGGGGAAATTTTTTAAAATTTGAAGCAATTTTAAGAGCGGGGCAGCCCATGTGCTGCAACTAAAAAAAAAAAAATTGTATGAAGCCCAAAACCCAAGCCCCCTTCATTTTTAAAAGCATGGCACAACTTTTCAAAACCACCCTGCAGGCCCCTTTTAAAGGGGGAAATAGTTGTTTTTTAAGGGCGTTTGTGGGAAGTAATTCGGACCAAATTTTTTTTTTGTCAAAAATTCGGTGAAGTGACCGAATCAAAATTTTGGGAAAAATTTCCCCCCATCTTAATTAAAAACCAAAGGGCCCAAAATTTTAAAATTTAATATTTAAGTATATAGATTTGTCATCTTTATCTTGAGAAAATAAATTAGTTTGAGTTTTTTTTCCCCCTTTTTTTTTTTTTTAGTTTAAGGGTTATGGGTTCCCTAACAATGGATGTATTTTTTACTATTTTTTGAATAAAGATTATTTTTATGTGATTATATGTGTATATTTTACGGACATTGCGGAAAAAAATTTGTATATAATAAAGAGGATGGAATGGCTATGAATTAGATGAGCCTTTATTATCAAATGTTATACAATCATTCCTGGGAGATTAAGTTGTGGCTTAAATTGCAAATTTTTAATTGCTGGGGTAAAAATTTTTTTGCCCCCCTTTTGTTGGTTTTGATGCCCGCAAAAAAATTATGTTTTTGGAATGATTTTGTTGAGATTGTAACCTACGGTTAATAATTAAATTATGAAAGTCAATGAAATGGTTAAAATAAAACCAAAATTTTTGAAATAGGATACATTTAAGATATTGATTAAAGAAACGCAAGGATCCCTCCTTAAAACATTGTATTTCTCTGTATGTTGATTTGCGCCGTGATCCGACATGCGCAAATTTTTTAATTTTCGAAAAACCCGGGATTGGGAGGGGGCTTTTGGAATCTCCTGCTTTGATTTCGTTTTCCGGAAAATTTCCCCAGTTCTTTTTACGGGGGATAAACCCTTTTTTATATTGTGGTAATTTTTTTTGGGTTTAAAAAATTTTTGTTATTACACTTACCATTATAAACTATGCAACAGGTGTGTTTTTAAATTTAAGTGAATTTTGGGGGGCGAATTTGGGTTTTAAAATTAGTGAAAGTTTTATATTTTTATATAAATATAAATATATATAAATATAAAAGTATGTGTAAATAAAAAATGTATTTGTGTGTATAAGTTTATGTATGTATATATTATATATATATATTTAAAATTAAAAATTAAAAATTTTATAATATATTGTAGAAGGGTCAGAGGGTCCCCTATAGGGAGGGATTTATCCCCAGGTGGGTGGGCCCGGTGATAAAAAAAAACCATTTTAGTAAAATTTCCCAAACAACAGTTATTGCGCTGAGCAGTGTTTCTGTTAGGTTCCGGGTCGGGTTTTTTTATTGGGGCGGCCCCAAAAGTTTTGGGTTTGGGAAAGGGGCCCCCCCAATATCCCGCCCCGGTTTACCCCGGGATATTAAAAAAAAAGCTGGTTTTAGGGGGTCAGGGGGTGTTTTCTGGACCGAAACCGGAATTTTGTACGCCCGAAACTGGAGGCTTGGGACCGAAGGGATGCCATTGCCCTTTGGGGGGCATTTTTATGCGGAAAGTTTTTTCCTAAGCAAGGGCTTTTTGTTGAAACCCTTTTTTTTAAGGTGAACCAAGCTAAATTTGTGTTGAACCAAATGGGTATTTAAAAAAAACATATTTAAAATTTTGGGGGCTAAACCCCGCCCCGTGCTTTCCTTTTTTTGGGTGAACCCCCCACAATTGGTGACGG